>JAVLUX010000008.1:42057752-42317752 GCA_032164185.1 Moxostoma hubbsi
TCCTACATAAGTTGTGTGACCTATTTTCGATTAAATTTAGCCAATTTCATTATCTTTAGTGGATGTTTGGCTCCACTGAATGACTTCCTTGTGACTCTCCACAGTCCAGCTCAGTAGGTGGCAGTAATGCAACATAAGCTGGATTGCCAAGAAGAAGAAGAAGTAAAACATTCTTGCCTGTGACAGCAATATGGAACATGAAAAAAGTAAATACTAAAACAGCAATGGTTTTAATGTCGGCATTGTTTTTTTGTTCATTCGATAGCTGTATTACATTGTCAGTTCTGTTTTGTTCGGTACAGGGCTAAGTGCTTAAAAATAAAGGGATCTTTCAAATGTTTGAATGCATTGTTTAGCAACTAGTCCTATACCTTTCTCTGAAGCAAAATGCATCAGCCTGGTATCGTGTAAACGCATCTTTTGTTCCCATCAGACTGTTAAAAACCGATGCACCTGGACTCCCGGAAATTAAAGTCAGCCAATCAGATTACGGTTTGCAGTTTTGGAAAGATCTTGCCGTTTTTGTGTGCTATATGCATCAGATGGTCAGTTAATGAAATTTGGGCATGCGGTCTGAAGCTAGGGCTGCTCGATTATGGCATCATATAAAATCATAATCACTATTATTTAACATGATTACTCATTAACTCTGGAAACATCCAGCATTTATTGAACTTTACAAAAACAAAACTTGTCTTTTTAGCAGTGGATTTCCTTGAACTTGAAATGTAAACTGCGCTGGGTAGAGGAGGAGGCTATTGTCATATGATAATTATTTTACATATAGCAGTGAAATAAAGAAAAGCCTCCATCGCCATCATTTACAGTAGGGGTGCTCACACACCAATGGAGTGAGAGAAACATTTTCATCATGTTATTGCAGCAAGATCTACCATGTACAATAAATGCTATACATTATCACAATACAAAAATTTCTGTAGTCGGTAGTGAAATTTGAATATTCTCAATACCAGCTTCAAAACCACAACAAATAATAACACTAATATAACTAAAATAACTAATATGTTAATTAGGGAAGAATGGATTCAAGTTCTTATGTAATTGTTCTTAAGTAATGACTAGTAAACAGTCAGTAATGGAATAACAATAAAAAACACCAATGAACAGAAATAGATAAAATAAAATACAACAAATTCTGTGCTATTATAACAGCAGTAATCAAGGAAACATTCAGAATGAATTGCAACATAAAACGACCACTTTTTCAGAACACACGCTCATGTTCAGCACACACTCATACACCTCCTGTCAATCAAACAGGGCACAGCTGTTACTAGATCGCAAGCAAATTATAAAATTGTGTGCTCTGGATTGCTTTCAACAGCAGAATAAAAATATGAACTTTTATAATAAGTGACACTGGCCTAGAGATATATATATATATATATATATATATATATATATATATATATATATATATAAAATCACGATAAAGAAAATGATAAGCTTTTGAGGAATTTTCGATATTTACTGCGTGGCGTTAAAACACAAGCAGTTTGGCAAGCTGTGTTTCCACTGGGGTGGACGAAATCCGCTCAAAGGTGCTCACAGCGCTAGGAGAGAGCTTGCTCCGCATCGCTGCCAATCCTACGATCCACCTTGCGAGCATGATGCTCTGCTTTCATAGGAATTAATTGAAAACGCCCTCAGCTTCGCTCACAACGCGCCAGTGGTAATGTAGGGTCAGACTGGATGAACTTGCTAATGCTAGCTGCTAACAATTGGGTTACGTTGGACCGCACCGCAAGATGGAATCAAGATGGACTACTGTAACTTTCTCATTGCAGGCCTTCCTGCATGTGCAACTAGACCTCTGCAAATGATCCAGAATGCAGCAGCACATCTGGTCTTTAATGAACCAAAGAGAGCACATGTTACACCACTCTGTCTCTCTCCACTGGCTGCCGGTTGATGCACGTATTAAATTCAAGGCTCTGATACTGGCATACAAAACAGTCACTGGGTCTGCTCCTGCACACCTAAAATCATTTATGCAGATCTTCTCTCCCGCCAGAAGCCTGCGGTCGGCTAAGGAACGTCACCTTGTACCAACACAGAAGCAACAAAACACAGAAGCCTCCCCAACTCCATCCGTGAAGCTGACTCACTCTCTGTCTTCAAAAAATGGCTGAAAACACATCTTTTCCAAGAGCACTTAACCAGTCACTAAAAAAAAAAAAATATTGTTGCACTTAAATCTGTTTTGAATGCTATTCTGATGCTAGTGAAACTTTTTAGTATGGCACTTTTCATACAAAGGTCTCCTTTAAGATGATTTGCTTATGTTTTCCTCTTTTGTAAGTCGCTTTGGATAAAAGCATCTGCCAAGTGAATAAATGTAAATGCAAGACTTCATGACAACGTTGTGCCCTCTCATCGTCTAGTGAAGAGTGTGACAGAACAACAGTGATGTGGACAACAGCTCTGATCTTTCTGCGCTGTAATCTTGAATATTGTTCTCAAGCACCAAACATGCATCATTTCTGCCCTGTCCCACTCCGCACGCGTTACCTCTTTTCCCTGCATGTGTGTAGACATGAAGCACCGCATGAGTTAACGTGGTTTCAAAGCACCTTTTAGACCAGAACGTTTTTCCCTTCTAAACATATCTTTATTAATCAGCATGTTACGAGCCTTTTAATATAAACAAATCAAATAAACAAATCGATTTCGGTTCTAATTTTGTGAAAGTTAATTAGATGTCTGGAATGGATAAGGAAAGACTAAAATTACTAGTTGGTAGACAAGTCTCTCACTTTAATGAAAATATACAATTTTTTTTTACATTTTTAAAAAAACGTTTTCTAAATTTTCTCTCGGGACACCCCTGAACCCACATTCAGCATCATTCCACAGTCACAAGGGCTTCTATGCCCCCATACTTGGGTATCTGAATCTAAAGAAATATAAAAAATATATAATTTTAATGTAAAAATATTCAACAAATACTGGACTGCTGTTAATATACTTCAGAACAAACAGATGATTTTTTTAACATTCATTTTCAATTGATAAACTATTAAATATTTTAATATTTTGGTAAAAGATCCCGCAGACCCCACTGCTATGGCCGTCTCGGGACCCCCTGTGCAGTTTTGTAGAGACTATTTTGACTGTTTAGAATTTTTGTCTTCTTCCGTCAACTTTGAAATTAAAAAAGAAAGTGCAATGTGTAAATGTATATCGTGATAAATATCGATATCGAACAATATGAAAAAGATTATCGTGATAACAATTTTGGCCATATCGCCCAGCCCTAGCAGTATGACTTCATTCTCTGCGATGGTGGAGATGGGGTTCCATTCTTCCCATTAGACCATCCATGGTTCTTGTTCATATAATATCATCGTAACATCATATTTTACCTAATAACTGTCACAGTTAACCTAGTTTCCGTCCACTTTTCACACGGTTTTGTTATCGGCAAAGTGAAAATGCGTACAAAAATGTTTGCAAAAGTTGCCGTCTTCTGCCTATTTCCATTCAAGTGGCCTTTTATCGATACATATGCGTGATGACGTCATGCTTAAACACTTTGTCACATAAGTTTTGGTTTATCGCATAATAAATCTGCCCTCAAGCTGTTTCCATACAGAAATGTGTGATTATTGCTAATTGTGTACCTTTCGTCTCCCATATGTCCCTAATTTGTTTCCTCTGAAGTTTTGGTAAAATGGGGAGAGTATTGAGTATTGCAATAAAAAGGGAGCAGTGTCCCTTCTGATGGGACTGTAATATTGGTCCTGATGTTGCACCTATCTCAGGTTGCTACCGGTTGTGATCTGAAAAGCTCTGTTTCGAAAGCTCTCGTGTCGAATTGCTTTAATTTACTGTCCATGGGTATGTAGAAAAGCGTATGACCATAGACAGCTGCACACATGATGTGTTTAGGGCTACAGCTTCATGCTGTTGACTGGGATAAAAAGAAATAGGGCATAGTCTGTCATCACACTCTTCTCTCTCTATCTCACTCTCTCTTACAGACACCTTACTGAGATCAGCACTCTGTGGTGTGCCCTAATCAAGCCTTTTATATGTATTACATTTGTCCCATAAGACACCCAGCACATTGCAAAAAAACATGGCAGTATATTTACTTCCTTCCCAGACCCACGGTAATTTAAGTTCATTCAAAATTAACTTACCAAGTCAACATGTTTTTCAGCATTTACATCCTGCATAGTTATGCTAATAAAAACAAAATTTGGTAAACACTGTTACTTGGCTCCATGGATCCTACTGTTGTAGCTCCCAGTGGGGTCCTTAACCTTAGCTGCCTTGATAATTTCCACATGTGCTGGTCGCTCTCAAAAATGTGAGTAATTTATTGTTTGGCAAAGAAAGCTTGTTACGAGGAAAAATCATGAGCCTAGTTCCAAGGCCTGCTATACATTGTATTATTTCATTAGGGATGCATCAGCTGTACTGAAGGCAAAAATGTTGTTATAGTTTGTCATTTTGTCAACACAAAAACTAATTGAACCTCATTTACTGTCTTAATACATGATACTGGGCTTATTATGTTCAGATATAACAAAAACAGGAGTAGTATGAGAATTTTGTCTATTTCATCATTCACAGTGTGTCATGAGAGTGGGCGGTCGCTGCAGAGCTCTTTTGGCCCACTTTGTTTGCAGTGATTCTCTGATTGGTGGATCTTTCTCTGTAGGATCATGGGTTGTGTAGTCTTTTACTTGGAATTCTGCTATTAAACCCAATTTTTTACAAAAATGTAAAAGTTGAAATGACACAGACTGATTGCTTCAAAAGGAGTACTTACCATCGATTAACAACTTAGGAGCTCTCTGTTTGTCTTAAAAGGTTTATAAGTTATGGCTAATATTCCACTCCCATGAAGAAAATGAATTGAGTTTTGACTCCCAGAAACAAACTGTTGTTGCGCACTATATGCCTCAGATGGTCTGAATACTCCATGGGTATGCTGTCTGAGGCTGGAACTAGTTCCTCAAGTTTCCTGAAGCAGTGAACACAAGTTCATATTGTATTCTCTCATTAACAGTAAAATTCTTCAGAAACCAGACATGGCTTTTGTAAGATGCATTCGCTGGCAGTTTTTGTTGTGTATGTTTATTTGTTTTGAGCATAAAGCACCTTCCCAAGTGTGTGCTTGAGTACATGAGTGATTCTTTATCTTAAGTCTCATGCAGGCAGAGACAGGCCTCAGGACTCTACTACCATGAGAGAAAGAGGGATGGAGAGATATTATTGTTCTCTCCATCTTCTCTAGCCTAAATAAAGAACACAGGGTCAGAAAAGTCTTCATGTGAAAATATGATACATTCGCTAAGGGTTTCATTCTTGGGAAAAATTGTCTGGCTTGAAATTCCTGTCTATTGTTTCCAGTGTATTGTACCGTTTAGTATCCAAAGAGTGGCAATTCTGAAAACGGTACATCTACAGTGCGACTATTGACTTTCTCACTAAACATTTCCTGCCAGTATGACTGCTGGACTTGGCAAACTATTTATGCAGTATGCACACATTTTGCATGATTTGCTACATTAAAAAAACAATTTTTAGCCTATTTTTAAGATTTATGCATTTCTTTGTTATTAACATTTTTATTTATTCTTATGTGAAATATGGAATAAACAAAATATACACACAGAATCAACTTAACTACCATTATATCCCCCTTCCCAACCCCACCCTGTCCCTCTACAAATATCCCTGTGGTCAAATCCTAAATTGCACACATATAAACAAATAAAATATTTGAGAAAATATCAAAATCAACAAAAATAGAAAAGAAAGAATTCCACAAAGAATAGAATTTACGGTAACCACCACAATTCTGTTTCTCTCCACGTGGTCCAGTGAGGACAAATACCAGTTCCATTTCTTACCATACATTACGTGCCTAATCTACCAAGCTGTTTATATGACATCATTTCAAATGCCGCCACCCTGCCCAATTCGCTGAACCATACTTGAAATGAGGGAGCGGAGCGCCAGCTGACTTCCATCCTCAAAGAATTATCTGTCTGCCCATCATTACACTAGTTTATCCAGCTTTTTTTATATTTGTCACCTACTTTAATGTCCGCCCCCTCAACCAATATACAGTTTAAGCCAGAAGTTTACATAAATCTTAGTGATCAGTTAGGATCACTACTTAAATGTGCATTTAAGAATGTGAAATGTCAGAATAATAGTAGAGAGAATTATTTATGTAAACTTTTATTTCTTTCATCACATTTCCATTGGGTCAGAAGTTTACACACACTTTGTTAGTATTTTTGGTAGCATTGCCTTTAAATTGTTTAACTTGGGTAAAACATTTTGGGTAACCTTCCACAAGCTTCTCACAATAAGTTTCTGGAATTTTGGCCCATTCCTCCAGACAGAACTGGTGTAACTGAGTCAGGCTTGTAGGACTCCTGGCTCTCTCAAGCTTTTTCTGTTCTGCCCACAAATTTTACTAGTATCACTATCAGTAGACATGGACATGGAACTAATAAAGATCTAAATAGAATTCTTTAATGGCTTTATTAATATCTGTGGCAGATGTTAATATATTGCCTCAGAAGACTTCACAGAAGGAATGGTTAGAAAGGAATGCAAAAAACTCTAAGACCATTGATTGACATTTGGCAATTATTTCTTACACTCCTTGAATCCATCCCATTTTGTTTGTGTAGATCTAGCAATGTCCATAAAAACCATAATGCTCAACTTGCCTTTATTCCTCGCCACTTGTAGAACAAAGTCTCTGTCAGCCGACCTCAAGAACCTTGTCAGGATACATTGTATCTGTTACCCGCACCGGGAAGCTGACTGAAAACTCTGTGGGTGTGCTGAATTTCAAGCTGACGACCTACAGTGTCGATCAAATTCTGAATAAGCCCATCCCAAAACCTCACCAAAACTTGACCTTCCTTTCGCTCGGGAATTCCAATGAAAAGCACATTATTACGTGTGCTTTGATTTTCCATATCCTCTAGTTTTCCCAACACCCATCCACATTGGTTTTGGTGGACGGCAGGTTAGCCTGCAACTCTTTTTCAGCCGACTCCAATCGCTTCTCAACCTCGTCTATTCTTGTGATCAAAGTGGAAAGTTTCACCTCCATAGACATGATCGCCCAACGTATTTACGCGAGGCCCTCCATGTCGGTCAAGATTTTTGTTAGTGCTGCATACATTTTCGAGATTGCATGACCTACGTCATGAGGCTCGCTGTCATTATCAGCTCCCAGTACAGTTTAACATACAAAACTATTACGGTCCTCACAGGTTAATATTGCTTAAAAGGGTAAATAACAAAGGATAATAAGCAAAGTTAAGCGAAACTCGCCTTCAAGCAATCACCCCTCTCATAGTGTCACGTGACTCCCCATTTGCATTTCAAAAATTACATTTTTCTCCCCAATTTGGAATGCCCAATTCCCAATGCGCTCCAAGTCCTCGTGGTAGCATAGTGACTCGCCTCAATCCGGGTGGTGGATGACAAATCTCAGTTGCCTTCGCGTCTGAGACTGCCAATCCTCGCATCTTATCACGTGACTTGTTGAGTGCGGAGACATAGTGGGTGTGGAGGCTTCACACTATTCTCTGCAGCATCCATTCACAATTCACCACGGGCCCCACCGAGAGCGACAACTACACATTATAGCGACCACGAGGAGGTTACCCCATGTGACTCTACCCTCCCTAGCAACCGGGCCAATTTGGTTGTTTAGGAGACCTGGCTGGAGTCACTCAGCATGCCCTGGATTAAAACTCACAACTCCAGGTGTTGTAGTCTTTTACTCGCTAAGCTACCCAGACTCCCTGAATTTCAATTTCATTAACTTTAATTGAATAATCTTTAACTATAATTAAATTTAAAATGTGAATAAATTAATTTAAAGATTACTTAATAAAAATGTATGTTATGTTTGTTAGATAAGTTTTGTTATGAAATTAAAATATGTAATTATTTAAAATAGGCTAAATATTTTTTTTAAATGGAACATTTGCCGAAATGTGCGGTAACCACCAGTGCAACGTGCCTGGATAATTTTGTCCCACAATTTCACTTTCCATTTATAGTGTAATAAATGAACTCATTATAATTTAATTAATTATTTATCGGATCACCAAATGTGATTTTTATACAACTGGATTTAAAGTGCAAAATAGGGCCTTAAATTCAGAGATAATAATTGGATGATACTTTCTGAATTATGCATGCAACCATTTGTTATACAGAATAATCTTGTGTGTACTGTGCAGTATGCAGTACATTAGGATTCCATTCCGAACATAGCCTATCTTATCTGGGACCTTGTCAGTCCAGTCTGTCTTCCAGCTTGGGCATCTATGGTAGTTATCTACATGTTAACTCTGTGTTTGGTGTGTTTTTGCAGAGTGGTGAAAGAAGAGATATCAGACGACTCAGCAAAGCTCCCCTGCTTCAATGGAAGAGTGGTGTCATGGGTAGGGGTCATGCTTACTATATTTCCTGTTACTTAACTGATATATCATGTATTGTTAGAAGATATCCACTAATAAACATTTTCTTATGTCTTCCAACTAAACCCATCTCTTCACACATTTTACACCAGCGTCGGAAAAATAAACAAACGCCGTGCACCTAATGAGAGTAACATTTTTATTTTGTGAGTAAATAAAAACAATTGTTAGTTAACTGCTATGCTAAGAAGAGTAGTCTGTTTCTCTGTCAAGTTTTCCTTTTATTTCTGTAAAAAGGGGAGGAAAAAAATAAAGTTATTCCAGGTGTAAATTGCACAATTGAGTACAATTGTGATGCGACAAGAGGAAAAACATTTAAATAATTGAAGCTATGTTATTGCACAATGCTCTGGAATACTCTATTCTGATTGGTCTATGGCACCATCTGACGGTCTGATATTTCTGAGTAACAACAAAACATCCGGGGATTAAGACATATCAGACCGCTCATCCAGGTATTGCGCATAATTTTTCCTGCTTCTCGGATCACTGTGCGATCTCTACAAGTAAGCTAATAGAATAGTTTCAATTTAAATGAATGTATGATGTTCATTTATTTATTTGGCAAGCAGTCTTGTAATAGGCTGGATAATGAGGAATCAGACAGTCATTTTCACAAAATTAACACTAACAGAATTTCAGCTGTTCAGCTATTTACGTCATTTCAATGCAAATCAATATTTTATGTCCATTTATTTGTTTATTTGGTAGCTGTGTATTAAGCTAGATAATGTACAGTAAGCTACTTGTCATTGCCAAATAAAGCCCTTCAGGATGAAACAAGACCTGATTATGTCCTGATCACCCTGTCAGGGTATATTTTGTGATAACAACCAGCTGACTGCACATTATCCCTTACATAATTATCAAACAACAAAATTACTAATTTTCATGAAATGATCAAAAATTCCCAGTATAATGACCTCTCAGCACATGTACATCACCCACATGTCTATTTTTTTGGTTGTTTGCTGATCAGCAATACGTCTAACAGAAGTTTCTCCTTGGATGTCAGTAAGACCTTCAGCAGATGTCTTTGAGACGTTTATGATTTCGAATGTTTGTAAATCTGATCATTTTAAAATGTTTATCTGATGTTGATAAGAATGCAGTACTTTCCAGATGAAATGCTCTTAAATGGATAGTTCACCCAAATTTGAAATTTCACCCTCATGATATCCCAGATGTGTATGCCTTCCTTTCTTCACCAGAACACATGAATGTGCCAGTGCGATTATGACACATGCGCTGAGTGCTGCTGACGGCGATGCTTTATAGATAAAAATACTTAAATATTGATTTTATTCACAACAAAAGCAATCGTGTCGCTTTACGCTGGGCAGGCCTTTATTAACCCCCTGGAGCCATATGAATTACTTTTTTGATGGATGGATCCACTTTTTTGGGCTTCAAAATCTAAGGTACCATTCACACTCATTATAAAGTTTGGAAGAGCCAGGATATTTTTTTTTTAATGTAAATCTGATTGTGTTTGGCTGAAAGAAGAAAGTCATATACAACTAGGATGGCTTGAAGGTGAGTAAATTAAGGGATAATTTTAATTTTTGGTGAACTAACCTTTTAAGCGGTAAGAAATATTTATGCAAGAGAATTTTTGCCATTGCTGCAAATTTGTTGTTGAATTTGAATATGCAAATGAGCTTTATGTTGATCAGTTTGTTTTTTCTGTTGTCGGAGGTGCCATAACTGTATGCCTGTAGTTCAGTGATTTGCCAAAGGGCTGTTTGGCAGTAGTGGCAAACGTCTATTTTCGCCAAAGGTTTGCTGCAGGTTCTGTTTGCGAACAGCTTCAAATAGAGTTCTGTTTGCTTAAAATTTATCACAACTGCATGTTTAATACACAATTTTTGCAAGGGACTTCCCATGTCATTAAGTGGCAAAAACTAAAGTTTGAACCTGGTGTACGTGTGAATGCACTCAACGCAATAACACGCCAAAAATCGTTCTACCGTCTAATATAGAAACCACCATAAAGTAATGTAACCTCAACATGATCTGTCTAAAACCTTTTATTGAAATGACACTTGATATATCCCATAGCGCAATGCTTTCACCCAGGTGTCACACCTTCAATGTGCCGTTGACATGGTTTGAAAGAGTCAAGGGCTGGAGGTCCAGGTCGAATGTTTCTAGTCTTTCTTAATCTCCTTTTTCTCATTGCCAATTGAGACATTCCAACTCCTCCTCCATTTTTTCTAGTTGGTGTCTTCAGAAAGCGCTGCAGTAGAAGTGGCAGCACCTCCAGCCCCGGTTCCAGAAGTCCAGCCAGAACCCTCACCCCCTCCGCCGCCTCTTCCCCCTCCGCCTGCAGAGCGGCCGGGTGGCATCGGAGACTCAAGACCCCCTTCCTTTCAGTGAGATGCACACAAACACCTTTCCTATACATATACACCAATAAGTACTTAATTATAGTGCTAAATCATTACTAATTACATTCCTAACTTTATTCATTTATTGTTCACCCACCATAACACTGTATTCTAATCTGGTGTGATTTCTTCCATATTGAGTTTTTGACCAGCTGTGACAAGACACTAAAAGATCATACATATGTGTTATTCCATGTTAAATCAACCAAATTTCAGACACTTTAGATTTTTTTTATTTTATTAATACTTTTCCTGATGAAGGATGTGTAAATGATGATAAAAGCCAAAATATTAAATGCCATATATCAATATTTAGTAATCCATTATTTTCTATATGGAGTCAAAATGACTTTCGTATGGATTTCCATTTCTACAAATTGCTTTCAATTTGTTTTAAACAACCTGCTTTTTCGAAATCGTCAATGGCTGTTTGTCTGATTCGCATGAAGTTTGGTTTGTATCATCTAGTGATGCTGTTGACAAAATAGAAGCTCTTGTTCTCAAGACAATTGTTTTTTTGTGTGAATAAAGGTACATTTCTAGTTTCAACATTATTTGTACTTTAGATTTTTGTTTTGTTCGACAAGAGAAACATGCTTAATACCATCTGACTTCTGAAAATGGTTCCAATTTAACAGTTGACACATGGAGCCACACTGAGAGCCCTGTATCTCTGGGATTTATACATATAGGGCCTTATATGGAGATACAAAAATGACAGTTTGTTTAGAACCAGAATCTAAAAGGATATCTTTAATACTTCTGGAGATGTAGGCTCCACAACGTTGGAAAAACGACACGTTTATTTATATTTGTTCTTCATTTTTAAACACTATTAACGTGTAATGCAACAAAGGGTGTGAAGTCAACTGATTTTAGTAATACTAGAGATGTGCCATGGTGGTCGTCTAATCGGCTAGCCATCCAACAAATGACTGGTCGACTAGTGGGGTTGACTACAAACATTATTATTATTAGTGGTGGTTGTTTTAATGGGAGACGCATGTCTCAAACTAATTGACAGACACAACTTCTTGGAGAGAGTTTTTCCGTGATTATAGCTTGCTGTGCTTAAAAGTGGAAAAAACAGTCAGCACAGGAAAATGAAGTTTCCTTCTGCATGAAGTTTCGTCTCAGCAATACGTCCCATGTATGCACCGCTGCTTTTTCAGCCATCAAAGCGGCGAAGCTCGTCATTCTGCGTTCAGGATGCACTAAAGCGGTTTTGTGTCGTTCTGTAATGGAGAATTTCTCATTTCATTCTTTTCTTTCTTTGATAGTTCTGTGCAATAAGATCTCATCGGGATCACGTGAACATAACGGAACCTAATTATACATTATTATCATTAACACCGACTAGTAGACTAGTTTATTTCTAGAGACTGTTGTGTGTGAAAATCCCATGAGATCAGCAGTTACAGAAATACTCAAACCAGACATTCTGGCGGTGTATGTATGTATACCTTGTCTAACAAAGTATACTTTGTTATATGTGGGCGGCTCTGGCTCAGGTGGTAGAGGGGGTTGGCTGCCAATCGCAGGGTTGGCGGTTCGATTCCCGGCCCACACGACTCCACATGCCGAAGTGTCCTTGGGCAAGACACTGAACACCAAGTTGCTCCCAATGGCAGGCTAGCGCTTTGCATGGCAGCTCTGCCGTCATTGGTGTATGTGTGTGTGAATGGGTGATAGGGACACAGTGTAAAGCTCTTTGGTAACCTCTAAGGTTAAAAAAAGCGCTATACCGTTACCATTTACCATACTAAATACAAATACGAACCCGTTCGATGCATGCGTGCTACAACTGCTTGGATGCATGCATGCGCGCTACAACTGTTTGGATGCATGCATGCGCGCTACAACTGCTTTGTAATATTTTTTTGTACAGTCAACGGCAGGCTCATGCGATCCGACCATGTGCACAGACTAAATTAAATAATGACGCTGACACCTTTCAAAGGCTAGTTTTGGGTCTGTTGTTTTGTAAATTGTAATTTTGACCCCTCCTCCCTCTGCAAAATAATAGATTACTCTGTAAACATTGATCCATGGCATTTCATATTTTGGCTTTTGTCATAATTTATGTTTATCTTTCATAAACATAAAAATAATCATTTTGACCTGGTGACTTCTGGTTGTGTTGACACTGAGTGACCCATATGAGTTTAAAAATGATAAATGCTGTTTGGTTAAACAGGTTTCCTCAAACCTGCTAAATAAATACTATTTTCCGGCAAGCTTTATCGCTAATTTTTATCAACAGCACACACAATTAGCGTAAACTAAATTGTACAGTGAACATTCACAATTGCAACTTAATTTTGACTGTTACCAGTTGGCTTCTCTTGTAAATCTATTCATTTTGTTGGTCACATCATGCTGGGTAGCTCCACCCACAGTGAAATCTCAAGGGTCCAGAATCCTGCTCAACCATGTCATTATATTAAACACCAGATACATTCAGATTGGCTGTGATTTGCTGATTTGCACAGCTTTTTTTTACTGAGGACAATTCTGGTTGCAATACTGTAACTAGTGTTTTGAAAACCTGTAAAGAGTGTCCAGTTTCAGCTCTTTTGAAGATGCTGATGGTGTAATCCCATCATGCACTAGAATATGGAACTGACATAGTGTGCCAGGGTTAAAGTGTCATACATGCTATTTAGTTTGTCAAAATTATGACATTGAGAGTGTTAGATTATAAAATATAATATGTTGAACCAGTGAACATAGCCTGTTACTTACACTATGTGGAAGAGGAGTGGTTTAGGGTTGCTCTGCTTTTTCTATTATGGTTTGTATTACAAGCCTTCAGAGAAATTGGGACAAAACATGTCCACTTAGTCTCTCTCTCAATCTCGCTCGCTCTCGCTCTCTCACTCACTCTCCCTTTCTTTTTTCTTTCCTGTCTCTAAGTCCTAATGTGGCCAGTAGTGTGGAGACTCTGGACGAGACAACAGAAACCGAATCAGTTCTGTCATTCAGGAGAGAGAGACCCAGACGCAGAGAGAGCTTGGAGCAGCATGGTCAGAACACAGTTTGTGCTCTATTCAGATATGTGCATATGATGCATTTCATATTATGCATTGTGTATTATATGTACATTATTATATGTATATGAAAAATGTTACATAGTCTTCAAAAATAATGACAAATAGTTTTCATTTATCACTTTACGTCATACAATGTCCAGTAAACATAAAAAAGTTAATCAATATTTGGTGTGACCACCTTTGCTTTTAAAACAGCACCAATTCTTCTATTTACACCCGGACACAGTTTTTCTTGGTTGTTGGCAGATAGGATGTTCTAACACAGTTCTTCTATCCATTTCGGCTGTCTCAGTTGCTTCTGTCTCTTTATGTAATCCCAGACTGACACAATGTTCAGTGGGGGGGCTCTGTGGGGGACATGACATTTGTTGCAGGGGTCCCTGTTCATCTTTTCTATTTGCAAAAGTAATGTTTGGGAGTCTAAAATGTACATTTTTCCATTTACACACTAAAGCTGAAGATATAAATAACCATCTTAAGACAAATGTTTTTGTGAAACATCTTATGTGCCTTAGACTTTTGCACACTACCGTATATTACAACAATGTAGTGTACTATTTTGGTATTTCAAAATTGCTTTATACAGCATTGTAAGTTTTTTTTTTTTTTTTTTTTTTTTTTTTAAGCAGTATGACGGCATTACATTTTAATCATAGCCAGTGAGGTCTGATGAGCTGCGATTTCACTTAAGATAATCCGCTAATAATATCATAAAATAATCTAGTCATTGGTGATTTGTTGTCTTGGAAGGAATGTGATTAATCGTTTCATTGGTTCTGCAGGGGCACGTGTGAATGGTCAGACACGGTTAGAACGCCACCTTGCAGGTTATGAAAGTTCCTCTACCATGATGAGCAGTGAACTGGACACCACCAGCTTCTGTGACTCAGATGATGATGACACCATGAGCAGGTACACAATGCTGAATAGATGGAGCTCAGGTACGTGATCCGCAAAGGACAAAAAAGCAGGAAAATGTACCGAGCAAAAACTGCGTTACAGCGAACAACCCCAAACTACGGCCTTTGTTAGTGTAGTATGCGAATTGTTATAAAACACATAATTTTTTTGGTTTAGCATTCATACATTTCACGTTTCAAAGCATTTTGAATGGTTTTCATCAAGCAGGTGCTGCTTTCACATCTGTCCTTAACAAAAACGTGCCACGTTACGCCTTTTTTCCACATTTACTGTATGTGAAAACGACGATGAATAAAGCTAAACATTACATGTTCTTAGGAGTTCTGGATTGTGTGGTCTCCCTAAAACTTATGTCTGTAACAAGTTAATTTCCTGAACTAAATGAGGAAAAAACTTGTCTAGACTTAACATTTTTTTAATGTCAGGACATCTGCAGGGGTTTATTATTGTACATACAGTATAAATGGTTTGATATACTGGCAATGAGTGTTATATATATACACTACCGTTCAAAAGTTTGGGGTCACCCAAACAATTTTGTGTTTTCCTGAAAAGTCACACTTATTCACCACCATACGTTGTGAAATGAATAGAAAATAGAGTCAAGACATTGACAAGGTTAGAAATAATGATTTGTATTTGAAATAAGATTTTTTTTACATCAAACTTTGCTTTCGTCAAAGAATCCTCCATTTGCAGCAATTACAGCATTGCAGACCTTTGGCATTCTAGCTGTTAATTTGTTGAGGTAATCTGGAGAAATTGCACCCCACGCTTCCAGAAGCAGCTCCCACAAGTTGGATTGGTTGGATGGGCACTTCTTGCGTACCATACGGTCAAGCTGCTCCCACAACAGCTCAATGGGGTTCAGATCTGGTGACTGCGCTGGCCACTCCATTACCGATAGAATACCAGCTGCCTGCTTCTGCTCTAAATAGTTCTTGCACAATTTGGAGGTGTGTTTAGGGTCATTGTCCTGTTGTAGGATGAAATTGGCTCCAATCAAGCGCTGTCCACTGGGTATGGCATGGCATTGCAAAATGGAGTGATAGCCTTCCTTATTCAGAATCCCTTTTACCCTGTACAAATCTCCCACCTTACCAGCACCAAAGCAACCCCAGACCATTATATTACCTCCACCATGCTTAACAGATGGCGTCAGGCATTCTTCCAGCATCTTTTCATTTGTTCTGCGTCTCACAAACGTTCTTCTTTGTGATCCAAACACCTCAAACTTGGATTCATCTGTCCACAACACTTTTTTCCAGTCTTCCGCTGTCCAATGTCTGTGTTCTTTTGCCCATCTTAATCTTTTTCTTTTATTGGCCAGTCTCAGATATGGCTTTTTCTTTGCCACTCTGCCCTGAAGCCCAGAATCCCGCAGCCGCCTCTTCACTGTACATGTTGACACTGGTGTTTTGCGGGTACTATTTAATGAAGATGCCAGTTGGGGACCTGTGAGGCGTCTGTTTCTCAAACTAGAGACTCTAATGTACTTATCTTCTTGCTCAGTTGTGCAACGCGGCCTCCCACTTCTTTTTCTACTCTGGTTAGAGCCTGTTTGTGCTGTCCTCTGAAGGGAGTAGTACACACCGTTGTAGGAAATCTTCAATTTCTTAGCAATGTCTCGCATGGAATAGCCTTCATTTCTAAGGACAAGAATAGACTGTCGAGTTTCAGATGAAAGTTCTCTTTTTCTGGCCATTTTGAGCGTTTAATTGACCCCACAAATGTGATGCTCCAGAAACTCAATCTGCTCAAAGGAAGGTCAGTTTTGTAGCTTCTGTAACGACCTAAACTGTTTTCAGATGTGTGAACATGATTGCACAAGGGTTTTCTAATCATCAATTAGCCTTCTGAGCCAATGAGCAAACACATTGTACCATTAGAACACTGGAGTGATAGTTGCTGGAAATGGGCCTCTATACACCTATGTACATATTGCACCAAAAACCAGACATTTGCAGCTAGAATAGTCATTTACCACATTAGCAATGTATAGAGTGTATTTCTTCAAAGTTAAGACTAGTTTAAAGTTGTCTTCATTGAAAAGTACAGTGCTTTTCCTTCAAAAATAAGGACATTTCAATGTGACCCCAAACTTTTGAACGGTAGTGTATATATGAAGTATAATTTCACGTTTTCATCCCTAATGCTTAACAATAACGTTTTGCTCATTTTTACTCTTTCTCATGTTCACTCTTTCTCTGTCTGAAGGTTTAGTTGTTCGACAGAACAGAGTACGGCCTCCAGATTGTTGAAGAGACACCGCAGACGCAGGAAACAGCGCCCTCCCAGACTAGAACGGGTACTGCAGCATTTCCTCAAAGAAGTGTTATGTAGTTATTTTATACATTACCATGACCTGGGCCCTTGTGCCTACGGCCATATCACAGCTGTGCTGATATTTAGTACAACAGCGAGTGTGATACTGCTTAAAGTGTCTTCTCAGGTCTCCGTGTGACTTAATTTGTCACCCCTTCAATTTGCACTTCTAAACCCTTAACCCTTCACCCCTTAAACATGTTCTTTTGAGCTTTTCTGCTTTTATTGTCATTAAGGAAATCTTTTTTTTATGAAAGTACTTTGAAAGATGTGTTTAGTAAAGTGTCATCAAGAAGACTTTTAGAATTTGTGTAGTCTGAAATAGATTTAAAATTTTCTGCATAAAAATGTTAGTTTGGTTTGATTGTTGGATTGGTATACTTTTATTAGTGTGTACTTTTTATTATTTAAAAGTATTTTTTTCTCTTTATAGATTTTCCCTTTGTTCTTGCCACGGGAGTAGTCTTTGTTGCTGATATGCTATTAAACAATAAAATACAGTACATTTTAATTTGTCACCCCAACTTTGATAATGTTGATTTGCAATACCATGATGACGGTTGGAAACTTAAAATAGATGTATAAATGAAAGGAATAGTTGACCCAAAAAAACCTCATCATTTACTCCCCCCTCATGCCATCCCAGATGTGTATGACTTTCTTCTCTGAACACCTACACTCTGTGATCCATACAATGCAAGTGAATGGTGACCAGAAATTTGAAGGTCCAAAAAGGAGATAAAGGCAGCTTAAAAGCAATCCATAAGACTCCAGTGGTTTAATCCATGTCTTCTGAAACATGATAGCTGTGGGTGAGAAACAGATCAATATTTAAGTATTTTTTTAATTGTAAATCTACTTTGACTTCCACATTCTGGTGTGGAAATAATTGTCACTTTCACATTCAGCCACCTACTGGTCGTGACTGGTCAAAGGTGGAGATTGATAGTAAAAAAGGAATTAAATATTGTTCTGTTTCTCACCCACACATATCATGTCTCTTCTGAAGACATGGATTAAACCACCAGAGTCATGTGGATTCATTTAATGCGTCCTGTATGTCATTTTTGACATTTAAAGTTCTGTTCACCATTCACTTGTATGGGCCAGCAGAGCTGAAATATTCTTCTAGAAATCTTCACTTGTGTTCTGCTGAAGAAAGTCACACACATCTGGGATGGCATGCCGGTGAATAAATGATGAGATCATTTTAATTTTTGGATGTACTGTCCCTTTAACTGTAAAATATGGGCAGGGAGTGATGAAATTTGTTATAGTAAACACATTTTTAACAAGTCATTATTACATTACAAGTAATTATATTATAAAAATATATTTTTTAGTAAGTCTCTTGTGATTTTAGGCATCATCATTCAGCAGTGTGACTGATTCCACAATGTCCCTCAACATCATCACTGTCACACTCAACATGGGTGAGATCTAATTTCTGAATTCCAAGGTTTATCCAATACTTTTCATAATGCAGTAACAAATGCACCCTATCTATAAGTATCTTGATTTTTATGTAATTATGTCTCTCTGTCTCTCTCTCTCTGTGCGTAATAGAAAAGTATAATTTCTTGGGCATCAGTATTGTGGGTCAGAGTAATGAACGGGGTGATGGAGGCATCTACATCGGCTCTATTATGAAGGGTGGAGCTGTGGCTGCAGATGGTAGAATAGAGCCTGGAGACATGCTGCTGCAGGTCAGGACTCACCATACATGCTTCTGTTCTTTCAGATGTTTGGTACGGGTGATTATTAACACACTCTCTCTTTGTGCAGGTGAATGATATAAACTTTGAGAACATGAGTAATGATGATGCTGTGAAGGTTCTGAGAGACATTGTACACAAACCTGGGTGCGTTTTCCATACTTCGCTCACAAACAAGTAGAAATTACATTTATTAGTGCTGTGTGCTAAAATGTTAATATTGTTGGGTTAAATGCAATTTAAAGGCATAGTTCACCCAAAAATGAAAATTCTATTATTTACTCAACCTCATGCCATCCCAGATGTGTATGACTTTTCTTCTGCAAAACACAAACCAATATTATTTTTTTTAAATATGTCAGCTCTGTAGGTCCACACAATGCAAGTGAATGGGTGCCACAATTATGACTATCCAAAAAACACATAAAGGCATCATAAAAGTAGCCTAATCCATTTGAATCCAGTGTTTTAATCCATATCTTCAGAAGTGAAATGATAGGTGTAATCAGGAAAAATGTAATATTTAAGGCCTTTTTTTGCTTGAAATTCTTCTTCCTGCTCAGTAGAGGGTGATATGCATGAAGATTGTGAATTAACAAAAACACAAAAAAGAATTTGAAAGTTAAACTGGAGATTGACTGAGCAGGGAGGAGAATTTATAGTAAAAAAGGACTTAAATATTGATCTGTTTCTCACCCACACCAATTATATTACTTTTAATGTTGACTTGTGTAATGTTTGGAGCTTGAACATTTTGGCACCCATTCACTTGCATTGACCTACAGAGCTGAGATATTCTTCCAAAAATCTTTGTTTGTGTTCTGCAGAAAAAAGAAAGTCATACACATCTGGGATGGCATTAGGGTGAATAAATGATGAGAGTGTTTTCATTTTTGAGTGAAATATCCCTTTAAGCTCTGTCTACAGTATCTGTGGCAAACTGCCGATTACTACTTTGTGGTTAACAAACTTTACAGTTATACACCTCAAATGAAGGCCTACCTGGTAAGCTTGCAATGCAACTTAATATGTAAAACATGCAACTATAATGGTGTTTCGAAAACATAATCCTCACTTAAAGCTGAAGTGTAAAATCTGCACCAACGAGCCGAACTGGAAAAAAGCACTGTTTTCCCAATACCCCCCCATCTGATGTTGATCAAACAAACACATAGTTACCTGCCCCCAAATCACACCAGTGGTCGAGTCAGTGTTGTTGAATCTGGCTGGATGGGTTCGCTCAAAAGAAACAGCAATTTTTATTGTGCCACAAGGTTTACAGTTCGAGAAAATTTGGTCTTTGCTAAAAAGTAAACCCGATTACTTTTGATTGAGATATATATATATATATATATATATATATATATATATATATATACGTATGTATGTAAGGAAGCCACAATGGGAAATTGTTTACATGCAGCAAACTCCACCCACAAGATTTGGGAACACATCACCAGAAGCTCATCCACCTACAAAAGTAGTCTACCCCAAAAGAACCATTAGGAAAACTTTACAGCTCAAACAGTAATGTCGACAGAGCTTCTAAGAGCTTCAGGTCTTTTAAGATTTAAATTAACATTGTAAATGAGTAGAGCTATTTGTAGAGTCCCTGTTGGAAATTGATTAAATGTTAATTTCAGCATTGCCGTGTGTGTGTGTGTGTGTGTGTGTGTGTGTGTGTGTGTGTGTGTGTGTGTGTGTGTGTGTGTGTGCGCGTGTTTGCAGACCCATCATCCTGACAGTGGCTAAGTGTTGGGACCCGTCACCCCAAGGATACTTCACACTGCCCCGCAGTCAGTCTTCATTTTACTGTACTTAAACGTGCACACACATCAGCAGATGACGAATATAAGTATTAACTGAGATGTAAAAAACATGTCTTGACTTAAACCCTTGTCCTCGTCATTGTGACTTCCAGATGAGCCGATTCGACCCATTGACCCTGCAGTGTGGGTGAGTCACTCTGTGGCCATGAGTGGTGGAGCGTACCCTCCCTACCCACCCAGCACTATCACATCCAGCTCATCTGTAACAGAGACAGAGAGTAAGTTTTTTTAAAAAATGTTTCATTCCCCAGTTCCTTTGACCTTTCATTACATTGTGAGAGGTTTACAAAACAATCTGCTCTGAAATATGACCCCATTATTCCGTCATTTTTATTTTCTCTCTGTAGGATTTGATGAGTTCTCGCTCTCCCTGCGCTCTGACATGGCATCGATTGCTAAAGCCATGGCCTCTCCTGACTCTGGTCTGGAAGTCAGAGACAGAATGTGGCTGAAGATCACCATACCCAATGCATTCCTGGGTGAGTATGAGAGAAATAATAATAATAAGAAGAAACTAGAGCAGTAAATAGCAAAAAAAAGTAAAGAACAGGTGCTCAATGAATGGCTAAATCAAACAGAGCATATGAAAGAAGGAACAATCTCAAGAAGTTACATCCTATATGTTGTACCTTGAGCCCTATCCACACATGTAAAAGCACTGTGTCGGAACAACACGGCCCTCCCTCGAAATACTGCCGCCTTTCCTCTTCTGAGGGCCGTCCTTCAGCCACATCCAAACTAGAGTGGGCAGGCGTGAGGAGGGGCATCATAACAGTTTCCGTCTTGCGGTGTGTGATGGATGCACCTGTGGGTAATAGAGCCTCATCACAGTTGCTTTTAAAGATGGTGAATGCTGCTCTACAAGGGAGCGGTCTCTAGTTTCCACTGTGCATGCATGCTGGCGTCCTTGTGGATCCAGGATCGGAGCGTGTAGTATTCCGGTGCAAATTAGATGGGTCACCTGATGCCACACCCACTCTTGTGTCTGTCTTACCCAGCCACAGCAAACATTCTTGCAGCAGACAACACATTTTTTCAAAGAATAAGATATGATAACTATGGCTGTTGATTTAACACATTAATTCAGTGCGATTAATTAAATAAAAAATAACGTGTTAAAAATTAATGCAAATAATCATGTCCCCGGACTGTATTAAGGAAGATTCCTACCATGGGAGCTATTCAAGCTTGAAACCCCACCTGTTTTCAGCAGGGGGCAGTAAGTGAATCTCCAGCTGTTTAGGCAATGCTCAACTGTACACCCTGCATATTAGAGATTATTATTATTATTATTATTATTATTATTATTTTATTTAAAATATATGTTTATAAAATAGTTCAAATAAATTCATCCATTTTTATTTAGCCCCACTCAAAATAATTTCCTGGCTGTGCCCTTGATTCCACTATCACACTATTCTACTTCCATTGTTCCATTTTGTGTACAAACATATCAGTAGGTAGCAGATTTAATTTTACATTAATGTGAGAGAAATCTTTACTGCCTAACATATACAAACTTTTCACAAATCCAGACATCATTTCTGCCATGTCAGTTTTGAGGAGAATATTTGCCAGAATTTTTCAGTGATGTGGTTCTCTTGATTTGATGCCATGCTTTACATGGCTAAAAAAAGAGACCATTAATTAGGTAGAAACCTGTTGTCCTTGTCCAAGTATCAAATGGGTCAAATGTCTGAAATGCTTGTTTGCTTTGATGTTGTTGTAAAGTGTTGTGTTTGTACAGGTTCTGATGTGGTCGAGTGGCTTTATCACCACATCGAGGGCTTCCAGGACAGACGAGAGGCTCGTAAATACGCCAGCAACCTCCTGAAAGCTGGCTTTATCAGACACACAGTCAACAAGATCACCTTCTCAGAGCAGTGCTACTATGTGTTTGGAGACTTTAGCGACTGCGAAAACTGTGAGTGCTCTACATGTACAGAAAGATTACATGATCACTGGGGTTGGAGCTCTTCTTTTAATAGTTATTTGCCATTCCTTTTTAATCAGATATGGCAAACCTCTCTCTGAATGATAACGATGGTTCCAGTGGAGCATCTGACCAGGACACTCTGGCACCGTTGCCCTTGCCAGGGGCCACACCCTGGCCCTTGATGCACACCTTCCCTTACCAGTACCCACAGCCCTACCCCAGCCAGCCCCCTCCCTACCATGAGCTCTCCAGCTATAGCTACACACCAGGAAGTGCTGGTAGTCAACACAGTGAAGGTGAGAGAGAGTGAGCTTTGGGTGAATAAACTGAAGAAAAACATGTGCATTTGTATTGGGGATTAGCTACTCAGTCTTGTGGAACTAGAAGCATTTGCGTTCACAATTATGTAGACTTGAGTATGTTTTGGCATTTTGTCCCTCTTTGAAGGAATAGTTCACCCAAAAATGAACATTCATTTAATCACCCTCATATTCCCTGGACCTCAAAGGAGAATTCAAGAATCTTCACACAGTTCTTTTCCAATTGACTGTTCATAGTGATCAGGTCTGTCAAGCTCCAAAAAGGTTCAAATCAAAACCTCATAAAAGTAGGTTTGGACTGCAACTACCGGTTATTTTAAAAATGGACTAATCAAAAGATTATTGGAAGGATTAATACATTATTTGGATGATTGTTGCAACAATTAATTAAAGCTTGTATCTGACAATTCAACTTGTGCTTTAAGTTAAGATGTTGTTTTAAACATGCTTAATAATAATAAAGAAATAAGGATGACATTTTCTCGGAAGAAATGCATTTAAATTTATTTAAAAAAATGCAGGTGGAAATTTACAGGTACAAAAACAAAACATGAGGGTTGTTTAAAACAAGTAAAAACCAAACAAATCTTAACATCTTATGCAATGTACAGTAACTTCTCAAGGCAATATACCTTGTTTCATTGTAATGACAGTATATCGCAAGCTGGATCACAGGTGAAGATATATAAAAATATATTTTAGTGCTGTCAGTCGATTTAATTGTTTTATAATCGCGATTAATCACATAATTTGAATTGTTAATCATGACAAATCACAGATTTTGAAAATGCTGAAATTTGATACCATATTTACTTATTATTATTTCCATCTTAGGAAAGAAAACAAAACAATATGTAACAATATAATGCTTTATTAACATTTTCCAAACAAAGCCTTCCACAGTATTAAGATAGAAATGCACTAAAATGGCACCAGTTCAACTCAAATTAAACGTTTCTCAAAGTCTAATTGGGTGGTTGATTTATTAAAAGAATTAGTTCCCATAGGTTATGTATTCATTCATATTTTTATTCATTTCATATTTCTATATTCATAATTTTACATTTAGTATGTTCATTTCATAAAATTATTTATGCCTTTGCAACTGATGTGTAAATTTATTTATTCTGGCTCTGTGAAAATACATCTAAATGCCACTTCAGATGCAGCTTCTGTGCCAGCTTTGCTGGGTAAGGATGGCTTTAGTCCCATAGGTTTTGTATTCATTGCAATAAGCATTAAATCTCTTAAACTCTCATCCTTCACAATATTAATCTGCTGGTAGACTGTGGCATCCGCTTTCCTACTGCAGTCGTGATGCCGCGTTCATGATTTGCGTCATGGTGGCAACTTTAGTTCAGCTTTGAACTCCATGGAATAAGCACTTGCAGAATAAAACATCTCATTCTGCATTTGGTGATAGTTAAGACTTGCCGTGCTTCTATGGTAATTAAAATGCGCCTTACATAGGCTGAAAATTCTTCACAAGTCCCATCTGGGCTTGTTTTGTACATCAAATAATAGTGGTAAGAGGTGCTTTCTCCACCATTTTATCATGGACGGAGAAGTGCTGTTGTGTGTTTGTGATATGTGCGTCAGTATAATAACTCTGGGCAGACACATTACAAAAGTTCTGCCCTCCCAACAAGTGTTTATGCTGGTTGCATTAACTGTAAACGTGATTATCGTGATTAAGGAACATTAACGTGTTAAACTTTTTAAATTAATCGCATACACTAACACGTTAATTCTGACAGCTCTATATACACTGGTGGCCAAAAGTTTGGAATAATGTTCAGATTTTGCTCTTATGGAAAGAAATTGGTACTTTTATTCACCAAAGTGGCATTCAACTGATCACAATGTATAGTCAGGACATTAATAACGTGAAAAATTACTATTAAATTTGAAAAATAATTTCAGAACTTCTTAAACTACTTCAAAGATTTCTCATCCAAAAATCTTTCGTGTGCAGCAATGACAGCTTTGCAGATCCTTGATATTCCAGCTGTCAGTTGGTCCAGATACTCAGGTGACATTTGACCACACACTTCCTGTAGCACTTGACATAGATGTGACTGTCTTGTCGGGCACTTCTCACACACCTTACAGTCAAGATGATCCCACAAAAGCTCAATGGGGTTAAGATCCGTAACACTCTTTTCCAATTATCTGTTGTCCAATGTCTGTGTTTCTTTGCCCACTCTAAACTTTTCTTTTTGTTTTTCTGTTTCAAAAGTGTCTTTTCTTTGCAATTCTTCCCATAAGGCTGCACCCCTGAGTCTTCTCTTTACTGTTGTACATGAAACTGGTGTTGAGCGGGTAGAATTCAATGAAGCTGTCAGCTGAGGACATGTGAGGCGTCTATTTCTCAAACTAGAGACTCTGATTTACTTATCCTCTTGTTTAGTTGTACATCTGGCCTTCCACATCTCTTTTTGTCCTTGTTAGAGCCAGTTGTCCTTTATCTTTGAAGACTGTAGTGTACAACTTTTATATGAAATCTCAATTTCTAGCTTTGTATAGCCTTCATTCCTCAAAACAATGATTGACTGATGAGTTTCTAGAGAAAGCTGATTCTTTTTTGCCATTTTTGACCTAATATTGACCTTAAGACATGCCAGTCTATTGCATACTGTGACATCTCAAAAACAAAGACAATGTTAAGATTAATTTAACAAGCCAAATAGCTTTCAGCTGTGTTTGATATAATGGCAAGTTATTTTCTAGCACCAAATTAGCAATTTATCATGATTACTCAAGGATAAGGTGTTGGTGTGATGGCTTCTGGAAATGGGGACTGTCTAGATTTGATCAAAAATTACTTTTTTAAAATATTGATGGTGCAGTTTTTAACATCAGTAATGTCCTGACTATACATTTTGATCAGTTGAATGCCACTTTGGTGAATTAAAATACCAATTTCCTTCCAAAACAGCAAAATCTGTACAACTGCACAGAGAATAAAGTGAATGCGCATCTGACTTTGAACTATGTTGAATGCTAAATGCATAAATGGCATTGTGAATATGCCGTTTCTATATCAATGCGTAATGTAGCACAAAATCCTAAATTCTAGAAAAAACTATAATTGAATACGTCTCTAGCAAGAAGAACCCAAAACAAAGTAACTAAGGGATAGTGCATCACTATACTCATTATTATATGCTATTATTTCAGGGTTTCTTAAGGTCTTGTATAAGTTGATGCATTACGTTCACATCACCACTGGTGGGGTGGTTGTCACGGTTATCCTTGCAGCCTGTATTTGACTTTTTTATTATTTTTGTATAATTTCCTCACACTTTGCTCATTCTGAGTTATTTGGCATGCATCTGGACTGTGAGACTTCTGAGACTACAAAGTAAAATTTTTGTTGACAATTTTTTGTTGTCAAAGTAACAAACAAAAACAAAAAATAGAATTAAAATGTTTGGGAGAACTTTTCCTTTTACAAAAGACTAAAGGCCGGAACATACTCCACACATGTATATGAATGCAAACATGCTTGACTTTGTCAAAATGCAATTCATACATTTTAAAACATTTTAGCATTTACACATTGCTCCTCTGGTTCTTGCACAGGAAGTCATAGCAGTGGTTCAACACGTAGTGAGGGCGAGCGAAGGCGGGGCAGTAAAGGAGGCGGCAGCACCAGCGGTCGAGATGAAAAATCCCCCGTAGGAGGTGGTGGTGCTGACTCCCGTTCTGGCAGCGGCAGCGAATCGGAATACTCCGTCCGGAGCAGTCGGAGGCGGGAGCACGGTTCCGCCACACCCAGCGAGCACAGCCTCAGTCTGAGCCAGCGGTCGCATCACAGAGTTCCGCCCACCCACCTGGCTCCATATCCCCCAGGTATCCCCATCTCCTACAACCCCATGATGGTCATGATGGTTCCGCAACACGCCCACCCTCATCCGGCCCTGGGTGGCCCCATTCCCACCCTGCCCACTGCGGCCACTCTTCATGCCCTGCCTCCCTCTTCAACACCAGGCGGCCCACCTGGAGCTCCTCCCACCAGAGATCTGGGATCTGTTCCTCCTGAGCTCACCGCATCCAGACAGTCCTTTCATCTGGCCATGGGCAACCCCAGCGAGTTCTTTGTGGACGTTATGTAGTGGGATGAAGGCGAGGAATGTGGCTGAAATGTGAAATTATTGGCATAGTTCACCTGTAATGAAAAGTCTGTCATTATTTACGCACCCTCAAGTTGTTCCAAACCTGTATGACTTTTTGTGGTGGAACACAAATGGAGATTTTTCCATTGTATGGAAAAAAGATGCAATGAAAGTGAATTTTGACTGAGGGTCTCATTCTGCCTAACATCCACTTTTACGTTGCTTGGAATAAAGAAATGACAGAATTTTAATTTTTTGGTGAACTATCACTTTTATTGACTGTGTGACAACAGAGAGAGCAAAAAGCCAAAACAAATCAAGTGTCCCGTGGGTTTTCAAAGGAGTCGGTCTAATTTTCAGAGGACGCTTTTTTAAATGTTTGTTTATGAAAACTAAACACAACCATTTTCTTTTTGCTTGTCCCGTGATTAATTGTATGTATGCTACTTTTACAAATGAACATTCACCGGTACTGCTAACATTACAGATTGAGTATGCTACCAATGAGGTGAATGTCGTGCTTTTGTAATACAAACGGAACCGAGATTTTGTTTGTTCCAAATTTGGACAAAAACAAGGTACAGTAGAGGTACTGTGATAGGAACTACTCCTTTTTCTGTCTAATTGTTCAAGCAAATCTGCATATTCCTGAAGTTAATGAAATCTTCCGCATCACTGTAACGCATGTATGTAATGCACAATAGTATATGCATGTGGTGATGTGCAATGTAGATTGTCATCTTCGATTGAACACATTGAAAAGTTGAACACAACTAGTACTGCAACGTGTTTACCAAAGTACACAATAAAATTTTCGGGTGACCACACAAAGCAAACAAATCAGTTTTAGAGTAGTGATATGATTTGTTTTTTACTCACATGTAGTTCAAACAGGGTGCTTAAAGGGATATTTCACCCCAAAATTAAAATTCTCATCATTTATTCACCCTCATGCTATCCCAGATGTGAATGGATGATTTTAGAAGAGTATTTCAGCTCTGTAGGTTCATACAATGCAAGTGAATGATGAACAGACCTTTGTAGCCCCAAAAATCACACAAAAGAAACATTAAAGTAATCCATGGTGGTTTAATCCATGCCTTCTGAAGAGTTATGATAGGTGTGCGCGAGAAACAGGTCAATATTTAAGTCCTTTTAATTTTAACTATAAATCTGCACTTTCACTTCCACCTTTTGTTTTTTGACACTTCACAATCTTAGTGCATATCACTATCTACTGGTCTGGAGCTTGTCAAAGGTGGAGAATCATAGATTTATAGTATGCATTGTATGGACCTACAGAGCTGAGATATTCTTCCAAAAATCTTTGTGTTCTGCAGAAGAAAAAATGTCTGGGATCACATCTGGGATCGATCTGGTGAGTAAATGACAGAATGAATTTTTTTGGATGTACTTTCCCTTTAATGATATATTATTGTTTTGAATAGAAGATCATTTTTGGATTTCGGAGATTTTTGGATTGAGAGTGTGGCCATAGTGTGTATAGACTGTAGTTAAATAAACCCTGACCTAGAGTCTGTAGATCAGGATTATTTATAAGGCACTGACATTTTTTTGTTTTGAGATTACATTAAATCACACAGCTGGTAAAATAATGAGATTATATCATATAATAGCTTTGAATTTTACTTTTAGCATATTGCATATTTTCCCCTAAATGTTTATGAATATGTTATATTGGCCGTTTCGCTCATAATTGAAGCGTGTACGTTTAGCCATATTGGAAATCGTGGACACTCTTTAGGGTGTTTATTGTTACGGAATATGAATTCTGCCTCTGGATAAACTAGATCCAAGTCTAGTTTTAAACTTCGTATTGTCCTTTGAGTCTCTTGAGACTGGACGGTCGGCTGTTTCTCCTTGTACAACACATTTCTATGAGCATGTCCCTGAATTTCTTTCTTAGTTGCTCACATATTTTGTTTAGTACGTGTTTTAATTTAATAGACCTGTTTGGCAGGTCTGAGACCAGTTTTGTGGGGTTTTTTTATTATGATGGTTGGAGTTTGGAAAGGTAGGCCTGGTGTTAGATTAGTATGAGAAGGTAACTTGGAGCCAAATGCCTCAGCTGGAACACATCAACTGACATTTTTGTACTATTAAAAGAATGGGGCTAAATTCGATTTAACATGCAAGCTACTTAATGATCCAGGTTTACGGAGCAGTTAGTTTTTTTTTTTTTAATTGAGTGGTATGCTTTGGGATGAGCCAAAGACTAAACTATATATATATATACACAGTTGAAGTCAGAAGTTTACATACACCTTAGCCAAATACATTTAAACTTGTTTTTTCACAATTTCACTGTCTTTGGTCAGTTAGGATCACTACTTAAATGTGCATTTAAGAATGTGAAGTGTCAGAGTAATAGTAGAGAGAATTATTTATTTAAACTTATTTCTTTCATCACATTTCCATTGGGTCAGAAGTTTACACACACTTTGTTAGTATTTGGTATCATTGCCTTTAAATTGTTTAACTTGGGCCAAACTTTTTGGGTAGCCTTCCACAAACTTCTTACAATAAGTTTCTGGAATTTTGGCCCATTCCTCCAGACAGAACTGGTGTAACTGGTGGAGTCAGGCTTGTAGGCCTCCTTGCTCTCACATGCTTTTTCAGTTCTGCCTGCAAATTTTCAATCGGATTGAGGTCAGGGCTTTGTGATGGCCACTCCAATACTTTGACTTTGTTGTCCTTAAGCCATTTTTCCACGACTTTGGAGGTACAGTGCATCCGGAAATTATTCACAGCGCTTCACTTTTGCCACATTTTGTTATGTTACAGGCTTATTCCAAAAT
Organism: Moxostoma hubbsi; assembly: GCA_032164185.1. Taxonomy (NCBI): domain Eukaryota; kingdom Metazoa; phylum Chordata; class Actinopteri; order Cypriniformes; family Catostomidae; genus Moxostoma; species Moxostoma hubbsi. The sequence goes on from JAVLUX010000008.1 coordinate 42,087,677, forward strand.
GTATTCAATTCATTATTTTCCTCAAAATTCTACAGACAATATCCCATAATGACAACGTGATAGAAGTTTGTTTGAAAACTTTGCAAATTTATAAAAAAAACAAAATAAATCGCATGTACATAAGTATTCACATCCTTTACTCAATACTTTGTTGAAGCACCTTTGGCCCCAATTACAGCCTCAAGTCTTTTTGTGCATGATGCTACAAGCATGGCACACCTATTTCTGGGCAGTTTCTCCCTTTCTACTTTGCAGGACCTCTCAAGATCCATCAGGTTGGATGGGGAGTGTCGGTGCACAACCATTTTCAGATCTCTCCAGAGACGTTCAGTCGGGTTCAAGTCTGGGCTCTGGCTGGGCCACTCAAGGACATACACAGAGTTGTCCCGTGGCCACTCCTTTGTTATCTTGGCTGTGCTTAGGGTCGTTGTCCTGTTGGAAGATGAACCTTCGCCCCAGTCTGAGGTCCAGAGCGCTCTGAAGCAGGTTTTCATCAAGGATGTCGCTGTACATTCCTGCATTCATCTTTCTCTCAATCCTGACTAGTCTCCCAGTTCCTGCTGCTGAAAAACATCCGCACAGCATGATGCTGCCACCACCATGCTTCACTGTAGGGATGGTATTGGCCAGGCGATGAGCGGTGCCTGGTATCCGCCAGACATGACGCTTGCCATTCAGGCCAAATAGTTCAATCTTTGTTTCATCAGGCCAGAGAATTTTGTTTCTCATGGTCTGAGAGTCCTTCAGGTGCCTTTTGGCAAACTCCAGGCGGGCTGTCATGTGCCTTTTACTGAGGAGTGGCTTCTGTCTGGCCACTCTACCATACAGGCCTGATTGGTGGAGTACTGCAGAGATGGATGTTCTTCTGGAAGGTTCTCCTCCACAGAGAAACGCTGGAGTTCTGTCAGAGTGACCATCGTGTTCTTGGTCACCTCCTTGACTAAAGGCCCTTCTCCCCAATCGCTCAGTTTGGCCAGGTGGCCAGCTCAAGGAAGAGTCCTGGTGGTTCCAAACTTCTTCCATTTACGGATGATGGAGGCCACTGTGATCATTGGGACCTTCAATGCTGCAGAAATGTTTCTGTACCCTTCCCCAGATCTGTGCCTCGAAACAATCCTTTCTCGGTGGTCTACAGACAATTCCTTGGACTTCATGGCTTGGTTTGTGATCTGACATGCACTGTTAACTGTGTGACCTCATATAGACAGGTGTGTGCCTTTCCAAATCATGTCCAAGCAACTGAATTTACCACAGGTGAACTCCAATCAAGTTGTAGAAACACCTGAAGGATGATCAGTGGAAACAGGATGCACCAGAGCTCAATTTGAGTGTCATAGCAAAGGCTGTGAATACTTACGTACATGTGATTTTTATTTAGTTTTGTATTTTTTATAAATTTGCAAAGATTTCAAACAAACTTCTTTCATGTTGTCATTATGGGGTATTGTATGTAGAATTTTGAGGAAAATAATGAATTTAATCCATTTTGGAATAAGGCTGTTACATAACATAAAATGTGAAAAAAGTGAAGCACTGTGAATACTTTCCGGATGCACTGTATGCTTGGGGTCACTGTCCATTTTGAAGACCCATTTGTGACCAAGTTTTAACTTCCTGGCTGATGTCTTGTGATGTTGCTTCAATATATCTACACAATTTTCCTTCCTCATGATGCCATCTATTTTGTGATGTGCACCAGTCCCTCCTGCAGCAAAGCATCCCCACAGTATGATGCTGCCACCCCCATGCTTCACGGTTGGGATGGTGTTCTTCGGCTTGCAAGCCTCACCCTTTTTCCTCCAAACATAACGAAGGTCATTATGGCCTTCAGTAGACCAGAGGACATTTTTCCAAAAAGATATTTGTCCCCATGTACACTTGCACACTGTAGTCTAGCTTTATGGCAGTTTTGGAGCATTGACCTCTTCCTTGCTGAGCAGCCTTTCAGGTTATGTCGATATAGGTTTTATTGTGGATATAGATACTTGTCTTCCTGTTTCCTCCAGCATCTTCACAACGTCCTTTGCTGTTGTTCTGGAATTTATTTGCACTTTTCGCACCTACGAACTACGTTCATTTATAGGAGACCGAATGCGCCGTCTTCCTGAGCGGTATGATGGCTGCTTGGTCCCATGGTGTTTATACTTGCATACTATTGTTTGTACAGATGAACTTTGTTCAGGCATTTGGAAATTGCTCCCAAGGACGAACCAGACTTGTGGAGGTCTTGGCTGATTTCTTTTGTTTTTTTTCCATGATGTCAAGCAAAGAGGCACTGAGTTTGAAGGTAGGCCTTAAAATACATCCACAAGTACACCTCCAATTCAGTACACCTCCTATCAGATGCTAATTGTCTAAAGGCTTGACATCATTTTCTGGAATTTTCCAAGCTGCTTAAAGGCACCTGGAATTGTGATATGATCAATTAAAAGTGAAATACTCTTTCTGTAAACAATTGTTGTAAAAATTACTCGTGCCATGCACAAAGTAGATGTCCCAAACGACTTGCCAAAACTATAGTTTGCTAATATTAAATTTGGAGTGAAGTGGTTAAAAAATGTGGTTTTAATGACTTCAACCTAAATGTATGAAAACTTCTGACTTCAGCTCTGTATGTGTATGTATGTGTGTGTGTATATCCATCCATCCATCTTCAACCGCTTATCCGAAGTCGGGTCGCGGGGGTGTGTATATATATATATATATATATATATATATATATATATATATATAATTAAAAATATATATTTTTTTTTACAATCTTCTCCTGGCAATCACGGATTAAGTTAATTAAGTTGTCATGATCCATACCAGGATCATTTTACACTCCTAGGACTGGTAGATTGTATTAATAGGAGCTAATGTACAAACAGGAATCATTGTAATGATGACTGTAGGTTTATAATATAGGTTTATACTGTAGACCTTACATCGATGCATTTCTACCTACTTTATTTTTGACTAACTTTTTTACATGTATAAATCACTATTGTAACAGTTTGAAATCTAAATAAAGGTGCTATATGAAGAGAAAATGTATCTTATTTAATTCTGTGAATGATGATAAAGCTTTGGTGTCAATAAGGTAAATACAGGTAAATTGGATCACAAGGACACAATAATTGTTATACAAGTTAGCATAAATTAAAGGCAGAACAACAAATATTACAATAATGTATACTGAGGAGGCAAATTTTTGGCTCATACGATTTTGTCAAAAAACTATGGTCCAATACCGATATTTTGACATTTACTCACCTTATTTTCTTTTAATAGATCACTGTTTTGCTTGGGTATTATGCTTAATCATGCTTAAATTTAGGAGAGCCACAATTAAAGATTTTATATATATATATATATATATATATATATATATATATATATATATATATATATAAATATAAATTTTATTTATTTAATTTTTTTGGATTACATTCATCAGAAATGTATTTAATTATCATGAAAATAATTTCAGTATCTATAAAATCTTAATGAACTTCAAATAGGCATAATTTTAAGACGTATTCTTGTAAGGACCACTACATTTCCCGTGATGCCTCTGACTGCACTTCATAAAGATGACTGCTTCCTTTGCGATCTCATAGATGTACGTTCACTAGAACTGATCTCTGTTGACCGCAGAAAAATACGGTCTGTAAATGAGGCTATCAGATCTACGATATTTAGCTCTGTGACCGAATCGTTTCCTTCACTGAAAAGCGTCTATATTTCACACGTTACACAAGCGGCAATTGTATAAATATACAGTACGTAACCAGGACGTCAGGACGAGCAAAGATCAATCAGAAGAGACCCAAACAGTGATACAACACGACTGTAACTCTCTAGAAGAGCTAATACCCCGTCCAGAAGCGTACAGATTTAAAAATATGCTCGTTAGCAAACTAGCTTTGAATCCCGCCTTGTGCGGCACAGCTCTCCGCTTCACTACTGCAGTCACTGGGTGAGTTTTATTGGTTCATTTAGCTATTTAATAATTATATTACATAGTAAATATGCCAATATACTCATAATAAGCATTCTAAACTACGGTGGCCTCCATGGGCCCGTACACACGACTGACACTAAATGAAATACATATAACAGACAGTTAGTACTTCATTAAGGCAGCGACATTGTAATTTGAACTGTTTTTCTGTTGCTAAATGTTTATTTTTTTTTTGTAATTTAAAGGTTTCAAAGGCATGTCGGCGATGCAGCCCTCAGAAATGCTCGCTTTTATGCGACTCAAACCGCCGAGGTAAAGTATCGAGTTTATTTACGATAGTTTGAAGTCGCATGAATGTATCATTAAACTGGTATATATTTAGTTGTATTCTGTTTTATAGGCCAAGTTTTATAAACTGTTGTATCCTTTCTACTTTTCCAGGTAGCATTTAACCTAAATTAATCTAATGTAATTATCTGACACTGGTACATGAATGAAAGGGGAACACTGATGTTTAATGCTGTTCCTGTATTTCCGCCAATATTATGAGTATTGTGTGTATGTGTGGTGCGGCATACGTCATAAAGTAGGGGAAAGTTCATCCACAACACTGCATGTAGGCCAGAGGTGGCGACAATATTCCAGTCTATATTTAATGTCAAGTTCATAGCCACCACATTCTCACATGCTTCACATTGTGATCTTTACAGTTGCATTTTTTTGTGCATTTCTCATGTACAGTGGACATTTGAATGTCATTGCGTTAGATGACAACATATCAAACCAAGATTAATCTGCAAACAATTATGTTTGACGTTTTCTCAGAACCAATTTCTCTTAGCAACTGGTGTCAAGGTGATTTTAGTCAGTTTTCAAGTTCACAGAGGTGTCCTGTCAGAGTAACCACAGGTGTGGTTCATCACATTAACTATGAACATGTTCCACTAACACTTAAACTTTTTTGCTTGTTCTATCTTTCTTAAAGGAAATACTACCAGGTTTGCAATTTAATGCAATCATATTTGTACATTTTAATGCGTTGTAAGTATTGAGATTTTGGGGGTCACTGTATGTGCAAGTAATATAACTGCCTCTAATATATGTTACACTGGGCACATCTTTTGCACCCTTTTGAAAAATTGTACAGACTGATATTCAGATTACCAAGTAGATTGAATAGAATACCTTCAATACATTGTTGTAAACAATACACTGTTATCAATCAATATAACAATACATTATTAAGTAGGATTTGTTTTAGCTATCAGCTAATTGGTACTATTGTAGAAACTAGGTTTGGCACCCATCCTGTAAAATATGGGATTGTCCCATATTTAAAGATGAAATGATGTGTCCCGTTTCAAATCAATACGAGCTGCAATTTGTCCCGTATTTAAGATGGTCTGATGCCGCCATGCCGAAATCGTTGAAGGTTGTTTATTTAACCTCGCTATTTTAGGGAAATTTTGCCTACGGTGGGTAAGGGACCATCTGAAAAGTCCACACATTGGACTAAAATTGCTAAAACTGTGGAGGGTGTATTAAGCGTGGTTTAAGCCCCGTTCACACTGTCTGTGATTTTGTCGCTAGATGTGGCTAGTCTCTGTATTTCTTTTCGCTAGTGGGCGTTCCTGCTGCTGTTGCACTAACGTTATTAAACGTTAGTGCAACAGCTGCACAACTGACCATAGGCTGCACAACTGACCATATCGCTCAGCTAGGGCGGATATTGATGATGTCTTACAAAGATCCCAATGCCGATTGCGAACATTTGATGATCGACAATATCGGGAAATGTCAAAATCATGGCTCTGGGAAGTCGGCAAATATATTATACAGTGGCCAGGGTGTGAAACTAGTATCCATCACCCACCAAATGCGCACACAGTGCCACTCACCTGATGCCAGTTTGGGCAGGTATTTCTCTTTCTGCTGAGGATTGCCAAACAGCAATATGCCCTTAAAGCCGATTGACTGGTGGGCACCCAGTGTAATGCCAACACCCAGATCATGCATGCCCACAATCTCCACCAGCCTGGCATACTTCAGATAAAGACAAGGAGAAAGGTTCAATCAGTCTGTTCCACTCATTGAACATTCATTGAACTGCCCGCAGAAACTGAACAGCCTTTTTCTTTTTGTGCTGGTTCCGCTAGCGGCTGGAGCTTGTTTGTGGAGGATCACACCTTCGGGACAGTTATGCGGATAAATCTACACGTTCTTTGTGCATCTGACAAGTTCCTCGTCTAAATGTATTTAATGCGTGGGTAATTTTGCTCATCTACCCGCAACAGACGGGCGACCTGTAAGACGTCTCGGAGTGACACATGATAACAAAAAAATGCTGTTTGTCACAAACACGTGTGCTTGAAGAAACACACTTTATTATATTTTTAAGAACAGACAAAAGAAAAGACATCAATGCTCGTGTCTGATTCGCTGTTGTTCAGAGGTGTGCAGCAGGAGCCTGTCTCATGAAACAAGCGCATGTAAAGAGTTTTTCTCTGTTTCATAATGTAATGTCTGAGAATGCTGAAAATGATCTCCGATCATCTCAGGAGGTGCTGTTTAATTCTCACCAAGCGCCCCACCGAGAGAGAGAACTACATAACAGTGATTTACATTTTACCAAATGCTAGAGTAAAATACACTGGCAAAATACAACCAGAACTATATAAATCATTTTCATTTTTAGAACGGTCAATCCATAAAATGTTTCAATCGTAGTAATTACAGGACCTGAAGATTAATCACAATTAATCACATGTATCAATATTTGCTGAGAAATGCCCCCAAATAAAGGTAATTCAATATAAGTAATACATAATAATTTAAATAATCATAAAGATGATAATTTTAAATAAATAATAAAGATATTCAGATTAAGAAATATATTGCATTATTATAGCAGACAAGTAAATCATTGAATTTACAACACAAAAAGTGGCTTTAGAAGAAATATTTTGTTAACATTGTTGTTTTATTCCCATACCATTGAGCACAAGCCTACAGTCGACAGCAATCCAACAGCTGATTGGTTGGGCGTTCCAATTTCTCCCATTCATTTTAATAGAAGTGACCCATCTCTGCTAAATAGTCTCTGGCTTCATCTACCTGTCAAGAAGAACAAACACATCCTCCAGTGTAACTGGCTCTCATTCTGTGGCTGCACAGTTTGTGGGCTTTGTTGAGGCACGCTTACTGCCCCCTGCTGGTGCAGCTTGTAGAAACACAAAGTTACAGCTTGAATTGTTCTGATGATAGGAAAATGTGTAATTTTATTACGTAATTTATGTACAGGCCAGGAGGCATGACTACATGATTGCATACGTTATTAATACGTTATTTATTATGTAACTAATACATTATTTTTCTTTGTACTCTAGTTAGAGTTTGCAACTTCTCAGTTAAGCTGTATGAAAAACACTGGTTATAAATGAATGCACCGATGCTTGGCCCTTTGATTTATAACACTGCAGGTGTTTATTATTTTTTAGATGCTGACATATCCACTGCTTAAGTTCACTGTTCACGGCATTCTTCATTTCCAATATTTGTACTTTTTATATTTTTTAAATACTTGTTTATTTCTGTCCCCAAATTTATACAATCTGCTTCTGTTTCTGTATATCTGATCTGTTTCTGTAGGCTGTGCTGGATAAGGCAGAGGTTGGCAGCACGACAGCAGTGAAGGCTAAAGCTGAGAAGGGCATCAAAGCTGTGGTAATATTCTCTTTTTAACTTGCTGAGATAACCTACACTGTTACTCCAAAGCAGTGGATGGTGTGGTTATTTGTCATTTAGCAGATGCTTTCTGGAGCAAACTTTTGGATTAACAATGCACATCTTTATCCATTTATCTCTCTTGTAATGCGGTAGCACTTTATTTTACAGTACTGTTCTACATTTTCTTTAAGTACTGTTCTACATTTACTACTGTATATCATTTCAACAACTACACTAATTACTAGCTACTAAGCCTGACCCTAACCTTAACCCATATTATATATGCTTATATACTGAAAGTACACATACTGTAAAATAAAGTGCAACCTGCAATTCTTATATCGGATGTTTTGTTTCTTTCCCACAGGATTCAGATCTGATCCTTCAATAGGATAACTTAAAATAGAGAATAAGTGCCACAGATATACGTCATAGCTTAGTAACCATTAACTTTCTTTTTTCACTAGGAGTCCAAATCTTTTGCTGTTAACATGTTTAAAGGACAGATCACCACTGAACAAGTCTTCCCCTTTCCTTCAGGTAAACAGTTGCAGCTAACATCTATCATACCATTGAAAAGCTGGTAGATTCTCCAGATGTTGCAGTGATAGTTGTGTCTGATGCAAATTGGGTTGTGTTTTGTATCTATCGTAGTGCTGAATGAAGAACAGACTCAGTTCCTGCAGGAACTGGTTCCTCCAGTCACAAAATTCTTCAATGTAAGTTTTAATATACTCCGTTTAACTGCATTAGCCTAAAACGAGTTATGCATTGAATAATTAAAATGCACATTTATCTAAGGTGTCTCTTACAGCAAAATCTTATCTAGGTGTCCTGTTGAGTATTTCTCTTTCTCTGTGTGCATGTGTAGGAGGTGAATGACCCAGCGAAAAATGACGCTCTGGAAAAGGTGGAGGATCACACTATGGAAGGGCTGAAAGAGATGGGAGCCTTTGGGCTGCAGGTGCCCGCTGAGCTTGGAGGACTGGGACTCACCAACACGCAGGTAAGATAATTTAGAAAAAGAGACATTTATTCAATACTTACACCAAGCACTCTTGACATTTAAAAAAAAGGAAATTGTAAAAAAAATTTTCTTCATTCTTAGGAACTTATGGTAAGATGACATCATATTAGCTTGTAATGTAAAATAATGAGATCTTTATAATGACAGAGCAGGCTGCGTATATGAAAATACACAGAAATATTAGTTCACACTGTATATCTTATAAAAAGTATATGTCAGAATTTTAAAAGCTCTGATTCTTTTATAGTGGGCATGAATGGAGTGTAATGGTGTTTGAGAGATATACCTCAAAAGCCTATTGTATCATATTTGATGCATGTATTTTCAACATGCTTTTTCAAAAATCTCTATACAAAATCTTAACTAAGCACAACTTGCATATATTCAGCAAATACTCATTTTAATATATCAGTAACAATATAATCTTTACTGTCACTTTTACTTTATTAAAATAAGATGTCATTTATCCTAAAATAAGAGTTAATTTGTTGCGCAAGTCCGTCTCCATTTTAAATAGATCGATATAAACATTGAAACCACTTGTTTCACAAATAACCACAAGTGTCTGGATGTTTTTGTGACTGCACACTTGATCGGGAATTTGCCGAAATTGACACACACTGGCCGTACACCTTAAATGTCACAGGAATTTACCAAAAGGCAATCACCCAGCCCTAATTCAGATTAGTCCATCCATCTCATTGTTATTCTTTCTGACATTTTGGTGCATTTTTGTTTTTTCCTTGAATCTTTCTATAGATGTTTAAAATTACAGATAGAGATGTAATGTGAGTGGAACAGACTGATTGAACCTTACTCCTTGTCTTTATCTGAAGTATGCCAGGCTGGTGGAGATTGTGGGCATGCATGATCTGGGTGTTGGCATTACACTGGGTGCCCACCAGTCAATTGGCTTTAAGGGCATATTGCTGTTTGGCAATCCTCAGCAGAAAGAGAAATACCTGCCCAAACTGGCATCAGGTGAGTGGCACTGTGTGCGGGTCATACTTAAGTTTGTAAATACAATCAGTTACACTGGTCCTGGCTCACACTGCATCCAGTGGACATTACATGTGATTTTGTGTAATTGGTTTATTATGTGTGTCTTTGGTAAGAAAACGTCTGCAAACAATGTTTGTTCTGCGCACCCTGCAGACTTAAAGAAATTACCCTCTTCTTTCCCTTGATCTATTTCCATCACTTAGGTGAGACAATAGCAGCATTCTGTTTGACAGAACCAGCCAGTGGTTCTGATGCCGCATCCATTAAGACCACAGCCGTGCTCTCTGACTGCGGGACATACTACAGTCTCAATGGAAGCAAGATCTGGATCAGGTCAGTTTGTTACATTCAGAAACAAATGATCAATAATAATCACAAGTAGGTATTAACATCAGGGTCATTTGATGAAATAGGTGAAAAATGTTATTTCTTTAAAAAAAATTTACATTTTATAGGAAAAACTTCTTTAAATGTAAATGCTTAACAAAAATGTAAATAAATTGGTGTAAATAAGGTATTAATGTACTCCAGGACTATACGAACACGTGAACCTTGTGAAACAGTATAGTTATGATGGCAGCAGGGTTAACACACATCCTGGGGATACAACTTCAAGTCTTATTAAAAAGACAACGTGTCAGCTTATTTTTATACATGTATAAAATAAAGATATTGGGCTCTAGTTTTGTAACCACAATGACCGCATGCAAAACCCATGCACAATGCCTAATCTAATTTCCATTAGAGCGCTAATTTTAAGGGCAATTTTTGTGCCAGTACGAAGCGCAAGTGGCAATGGGTTGGAGTGTTTGAGTGGGTGGAGTGTTTGCGCTGTCTGTGGGTGTGTGCACGCAAACTGTGGGTGTATTGTAGGTTTATGAAGTGGCACAAAGAGCTGTTTTCCTGCGAAATAGGTCATTGTGCTAAGAGGTTTCAGAAGCACATCTATTATCACTGCAAAATCTAAACTCCGTTCCCGAATTTGTAGTTTGGAGATTCCACCAGCAGGTGGTAATAAAGTTCATGTCCAAAATATAGTGGTACATTAAATTATGTCCCTCACAATCACTGTTTTAGCTATTTTATGAAACAAAAATGGATGAGATTTGTGTTACTTTCTAGAGGTCATGGTTTATTTTTCATTGTGTTTATATTAACAATTCTATTTATGATCTAATTTGTATTGGTATTTTTCCATCTGTTGTCATAGTGATTTTTTTTATGTTTGGGGAGTTGGTTATATACACAGTTATTTTGACCACTTCATTATTTTGATTAGTTTCAAAATGTAATTAATTTGTTGAAACATTTCAAAGCAAAATCAACTGGTGAAATTGAAGTGCATGCAAAAAAATAAGATCCCTCAATCCACTATCAAACCGGGAAGGCCGTAATAATCCCTATTAATACTAGCCATGACTTTTGTCAGAAGATCAGTTTGATAGATAATACTCGCATTCTCTATAATATAATGAAGCTTGCATCCTGAAGAGAACCACATTCTTCTTGGTGCAATAACCGCAGAAAAACCTCAGAATTAAATTGCACTTAACCCAGCCCATTAGCGCTTTGCACATGTAATTTTGCCAAATCCACTTGTGTCTAGACCTAGGCTTGCAAGAAAATACCAAAAGTCTTTCTAGCAAGTCAGTCCACTTTCAGCCATCTTTGGAATGCTTCCGGGAGGATATTTCCTGTCATGCCAGTGCAGCTCCTCTCTACTTGAATGGGGGAACACAGAAATCTCAAAAACGGTTGGTCAAGATTATGATCAAAGAGCATATTTTAAATCAGCAGTAAAATCTGACAAAACTGGGATCATAAATTGTGCTTCTGGCATAAAATGAGGTAAAGAAAATGACATTGTCCTGTCTCGTGTAGCTAATTCTCATGCGCTCGAGTTGATTGACAAGTGATGTCTGTATCTAAAAGGTGATTGACACTCTTACCTGTAAGGCTGGACTTCCTTTCTACATCCGTTGACCGTGAGCTCCTTGCTTGGGTATTCCAATTTCTCCCATTCATTTTAATAGAAGTGGCCCATCTCTGCTAAATAGTCGCCGGCATGACATATTGCATAGCGCTGCACTAAGCACTCTTAAAATGTGGCCCATAATGCTAGTGTTTATTTCTGTATACTTGTTTTCATCATAATGTGCTTATTTGCTAATACAGCAAATAGAATTAACCTCATGATCTCAGAAAGAATGGAAACTTAAAAAGGTCAATGTGTTTAGAAAAGGCCTGTAGGCATTGCATTAACTATCTGTTGTTAGTCATTATTCACACATTTGGAGGGACTCAAAATGCACGTTTTGTCGAATGATGCACTTGAAATGCATATCTTTTTTTCTTTTACATAATCACTCTTCCACAGTAACGGTGGGATCGCTGAGATCTTCACGGTGTTTGCTAAGACCCCTGTGAAGGACGAGAAAACTGGAGAGTTGAAGGACAAAATCACAGCTTTCATCGTGGAGAAAAGCTTCGGAGGAGTCACACAGTAAGAGTGGAAAAGGAAGGATAGATACTGTAGATAGATAAATGTAAAAGAAACCAGAAGGAAATGTTTTCATTTTATACATATAGCACCAATCCAAACTAGTCAATTTGAGAAATGTCTAAACACCCATTTTTGTCAATTTCTCATTCAATCATACAATTGTTCTCACTCTCTCTGTGCAGTGGTCCTCCAGAGAAGAAGATGGGCATCAAGGCATCTAACACTGCAGAGGTGTATTATGAGAATGTTCGCGTGCCTGTTGAGAATGTGCTGGGGGAGGTTGGAGGCGGTTTTAAAGTGGCTATGAACATCTTGAACAATGGGCGTTTCGGCATGGCTGCTGCACTCTCTGGAACTATGAAGGGAGTCATTGCTAAAGCGGTGAGTGTGGAGAAGATAGAGGTGGGAATCTTCAGACGCCTCACAATTTCTTTAAATGTCTGATGGACTTTCAAGTCTGCCTCCTTTTCTTTATCCACCCCACCCATGAACTACAGTCAGACCTGTTGAACTTGTAACTTCAAAACTTGTTGCATTGTGCCTGATTTAGATAATGTGTCATCTTTTAACCTTGAATTTTAAACCGCACTCATGCTTAATCTGCTCAGGTGGATCATGCTGCTAACAGGACTCAGTTTGGAAGTAAGATCCACACATATGGTGCTATTCAAGAGAAGATTGCACGCATGACTGTCCTGCACTATGTCACTGAGGTAACATGACTGTGTTCAATGATTTTGCTACATTTAAAGGGATAGTTCACCCAAAAATGAAATTCATTTACTCACTCTCATGCCATCCCAGATGTGTATGACTTCTGCTGAACACAAATGAAGATTTTTAGGAGAAAATTTCAGCTCTGTAGGTCCATACAATGCAAGTGAACCATACCATGCAAGTGAATGGTGATTTTAAAGCTCCAAAAGGCACAAAGGCAGCAAAAGAGTAATCCATTGGTTAAATCCGTGTCTTCAGAAGCGATTCAATCCTCCTTTTTACTCTAAATCTTAACACCGGCAGTCTCCTTGGCGATTGTGATTTTAAGCTCAATTACACTTCCTAGCACCAGAATTCTGCGCATGCATCGAGCACTAGGAGGTGCAATCGAGCTTGAAATCATGATAATGTGCGGAGACTGCAGTGGCAATGGAAAAAAAAAAAGTTATGTGTTGGTCTGTTCTCAAATAAAATCAATTAGATCGCTTCTGAAGACCTGGATTAAATCACTGGAGTCATATGAATTAATTTTATGCTGGTTTTATGTGCTTTTTGGAGCTTGAAAGTTTTGGTCACTATTCACTTACATTGTTTGGACCAACAGAGCTGAGATATTCTTCTAAAAATCTTCTTTTGTGCTCTGCAGAACAAAGTCATACAGATGAGTGAGTAAATAATGAGTGAATATAAATTTTTGGGTGTACTGTTCCTTTAAGGGATGTTTTCAGACATAATGCCCCATGGCCTTACAATGGCTCATTCAATTAGAATTTTAAATCTGAACTGTTTTGAATATTGTTTATGGTTGTGACTTGTTATTATTGCATATTTGATCAATGCCGTATTTTGTATTACTCTTCTCTCTCAGTCTATGGCGTACATGGTCAGTGGGAACATGGACAGTGGAGCTTCAGAGTTCCAGATTGAAGCCGCCATCAGCAAGATCTTTGCATCTGTTAGTGTCATGATTCGGAATGATTAACTTCTTTATCTAACTTAAAGAAGTGTCTTCTATTGGCATATTATTTAACAGTTACATGTTAATCTAATACATTTTAATAATATCTGGTTTATGCGGATATGCAGGAGGCAGCTTGGGACGTTACAGACGAGTGCGTCCAAGTGATGGGAGGAATGGGCTTTATGAAGGTGAGAATGAAAGAGGAGTACATAAAGGAGAATACTGTTAAATGTTTGAATAGGATTTACTCGAAAAATCAGGTCGAAGATGGTTTTGGGAACACGGTAGCCTGTTTGTTGCCATTGTAAGGCGGTCTACCAGAACTAACAAGCTTGAGTAAGATGGGCTTCCAGGTCAAAACTAGGTCCACAGGCTGGCAGTTTAGCAGATCAACCATTTATACCAGCCTGGACCAGTTAGAAACCATGCAAAACCAGCTGGTTTTAGCTGGATTTTACAGCTGGGTAATAATTAGTAGAGTGATCCAGCTGACAGGTGTGTGTGTGTGTGTGTGTGTGTGTGTGTGTTCAGGATGCTGGTGTTGAGAGGGTAATGAGGGATCTGAGAATCTTCAGGATCTTTGAAGGGACCAATGACATCCTGAGACTGTTTGTGGCTCTCAACGGCTTCCAGGTACACTCAGAACTCACATCATTTTCTGCATCCTTCAAATGTCTTTCTCTTGCATGAAATAATCTAAAGTGTAAATGTTCAGAATGCAGGAAACCATCTGAAGAATTTACAGAAAGCTCTGAAGAACCCGCTTGGCAATGCTGGACTGCTCACGGGAGAGATGACTAAAAGAGCTAAGAGGTTTGTGTACTTCAACTTTATAATAATGACTTTTATAATGTATATTTTTGGGGGGTTCAGCTGAAAATCCCTGTATTTTTCCCTCAGGATGGCAGGTCTGGGCACAGGGTTGACTCTCTCTGGATCAGTTCACCCAGAGCTGGCTCACAGTGGAGATCTGGTGAGAAAAACACTTGCTGTATAATACAGCTTGTCCAAGAAGCACCTGCAATATGTGAAAATATCTCTCCCGTACAATAGAGTGCCAAAGTATTACCATATTTTGTCTGTATTTTATTTATTTTGTCTGTCTCATCTTTTCAGGCAGTGAAGGCTGTAGAGCACTTTGGAGTGACTGTTGAAGAGCTCCTGCTGAAACATGGCAAAAAGATCATCAGTATGAGAAATCTACTATGAGGATATAATGATTGAATTCAGTGATCTGCTGGAGTGCTCATTACACTGTTGTTGCATTACAGATGAACAGTTTGTATTGAAGAGAGTTGCTGACAGTGCCATTGACCTGTATACTATGGTTGTAGTGCTGTCTAGGTAAAGCGTGCTGTTATATACAATCACACATGCATGATGTTTAATTGTCATTGTTTGCTAACACATGCGTTTGTCTCACGTAGGGCATCCCGTTCACTCAGTCAGGGCCTCCCATCTGCACAACATGAAAAGATACTGTGTGAAACCTGGTGTACGGAGGTAAATGCTTGGTGTTAAAGGAATGTTACGTGTTCAAGTTAAGCTCTATCAAGTTTTTTTTTCAGTTTTTGAAATAAAACAAAAATCGCATTTACAGTAATACACAAAGGAGACAATAAACATTCAAATACACGGTTTCAAAAATAAACAGTCTTGACGTAAACAATATCCACTGTAACCCAGATGTTTTCTTTTTTCTTTTATAAAGGAATGTTCCGGGTTCAATACAAGTTAATCGACAGCATTTGTGACAATGTTGATTACCACAAAATGTATTTTGACCCTTCCCTCCCTTTCTTTAAAAAAAAAAAAAAAAAAAAAGGCAATAATGGAGTTTAGAGTGAGGCACTTACAATGGAAGTGAATGGAGGACATTTTTGGAGGGTTTAACGGCAGAAATGTGAAGCTTATAATTTTATAAAAGCACTTAAATGAATTCTTCTGTTCAAACTCTTGTATTACTTGAGCTGTAAAGTTGTTTTAATTGTCACTTTTATAGTCGTTTTAGGATTTGTTGACATTACATTGTCATGGCAACAAAGTTCTAAAATGATCAGTGACTACATAGAAAAGGTTAGGAAGCGATTTTGTCACACTAAAATCATGTTTACACGCATATCATTTGTCTTGTGGGTGACCAGACACCCCCTGCACGGACACATAGCACCCCCACACCGCCTGAAATCGAGAACCAAATAAATGGCAAGGACCAACATTTGGAAAGACGTATGGAACCAGCTAAACACACGAGCTCTGGACTGGACGGAGAGAGGAATCACCCCGACTGAATGTCTCGCCAGCGGGCACGACCTCCCATGGCTAACCTGGAAAGACCCTCAACTGATTACGAGTGGAACAGGGGAGGTGCAAAGCACTCATGAAAACATGGAAGCCACCAGACAGATGACACATGTAGCTGCGGAGCGGTACGGACAATGTCCCATCTACTGGAGTGTGAAAACGCCCCTCAGTGCAGCGCCCAGGACCTGGCTGAACCGACCACATCAGCCGTGAACTGTGCCAGATATTGGCAGAACGACATCTGAGATTGCAACGGACTCGAAGAAGAAGATTTTTTTTATCAGATTTTTTACTTTTTACTTTTGAAAGAAAAGGAGGGACGAGCCGAAACACATTTTAGTGGTAATTAATATTATGCCACAAATGCTGTCGATTGAGCTTAACTTATAGTGAACCCAGAATATTCCTTTAAGGAGGGACGAGTTGACATTTTAGTGGTAATCAACATTATGCCACAGATTCTGTAAATTGAGCTTTATTTGTATTGAACCTGGAACATTCTATTACTAGATGTTGTGTGAGTGTCTGGTGTGTTTCCCATCTTGTTTGCTTCTGAATTTTTATTCTAAGTGAATCATCCTCTTTTTTTTTTTTTTTCAGGCACATGACAGGATCATGCTGAATGTCAAGGCTCTTAAATCCAGCTCTAGCAAACAGCTCTTCAGAAACTTGAGAGACGTCTCCATGTCTGTGGTTGAAAATGGTGGGGTTGTGGCCCCCCATCCACTCGGCTTCTAAACATGCAGACATGCGTGAAGAAACAAAACTAGCCTTTCATCAGCAACACGACAATGCACGCTTATACAGTCATTGTGTTATGCGAAATTCAATTTACTGTCTAAATTTTACCCATTGGACCCTTATACGATTCAATTTACTGAAAAACCTTCTTTCAGTTCATCTATTCAGTGCCTCTTAAGAAATGCTAAAATAGAGCTAACTGATTTAAGCAGCCTATAGCTGACATGAAACAGTGGAAGGGCAGGACTTCATTTTATCCTTTAGAAATGGATTGATGAAAAGTGGTCACTATATGACAGGCGGTTGGAGGGGCTGAAAATAAGAGGGATTGGTAAAGGAAAAGGAAACACGTTTCAGCAAGTTATTACATTTTGATGAAAGATTACGATAAAGACTTTATTATTTCTTTGGAATAAATTGATACATGGTATTGGCATTTATTATAATGATGTCATAATGTCTAAGGATGTACATCCCAACAAAAAACTACCAAACAGTACCATGGTACTTTTTTATTTGGGACATTTCTAGTTAAGAATGTGTGCTGAATGCCTTCAATGTCAATGAAATGCTTTGTAATTTTGACTTTATTGCTCCGCTGCAACAGTATAACTGTTTTTTTTTTTTAGTCAGGCATTATGAACATCTATCCTTTGGGGTCCAAGGAGATTATAGTTTTGATAGGGGGTTGAATTTTGCACAACACCTTCTGCCGGTTCAGTTGTATTCACACCCATTCTAATTCTGCAATAGTTCAATGCCTTAAGAATTAGCCTAGCTAACTGTAATATAACCTGCATGTAATTTGCTATTTGCTTTGGTTTTAACCTTCCAGCATTTTGTTAATGTTCATTTGTGTTGAGTTATTTTGGCATCCAGATATTCACAGGTGTCTCAGGTTCATCTGTGAGCTCAGCAGGTCTCTTCTCTACCTCTGCTTATTTCATTGAATCTTTGATCACCATCTCTTCCAGGACAATGCCATGATCTCTTGGTTGATTTGATTTCTCGTACACCTGAGTTTAAACATTCATATATGTTTACTCGTGCCCACACTGCACAATAGTGTGCCTGGGAAATACCAGGGACTAAAAATGCAGTGTTTTTCATTTTGGTTCGTTCTGAACAAAAACAGTAAAATCAGCCACTTGCCTCACAAAAAGAAGCAATTCAATTATTTCTGATGTGCTGGATTTATCAGCATAGAAATCATAACAGCATACAGTTAATTACAGATCTGCTTCTTAGTCAAAACCCAACAGCATCAAATCTGTATTAATGCATCATATCTAACAATAATTCACTGAAGACTTGGAAACAACTGAGAGATGTACTTTATTAGAGGTTCAAAGTTTTCATTGTATGTGGATTAGCTGTGCATGTATATGTACTAATTATACATAGTTGTTAAAAAGGTCTTCATTAAATGCTTCATCTGCAACGGGCATTAATTAAGGCAAATAAATGTGTGATGTTGCAGTTTCCTTCAGGATCAAATCACATGTTTTTCAGGCAACATGAAGTGGTGTAGATCCAAAAATTTACTGTGATGAACCCTTTGACTTCATTAAAAAATGATCCAGTTATAACTGGTTACTAGCATTTAAAAATAAAGTTTTCACACCGGAACAATTGAAAATGACTTGGTTCCCATTTTTGGTTACATTCTGCAAAACATTAATTTGTTTTTGGTCTTTGAACCATTTTCAGTCCCTGAGAAAAACTTTTTTTTTTTTACAGTCATATTTATGTAACACAATGCTAATGGATTTAGTATAAAACAATTAAATAAAATCATGTAAAATGTTATTTCCTTTTGCACATTCATCTGTACATTAAGTCCTCAATAAAACAAAAAAAAAAAGCTGCAGGAAATAAAATCATTTTCACAGTTACAACTGTAACATGCTATTGCATTTAAAGGGATAATTCACCCAAAAATTCTCTCATCATTTACTCACCCTCGTGCCATCCCATAAATGCATTTCAATGCATAGGTCCATACAATGCAAGTGAATGGTGATCAGAACTTTGAAGCTCCAAAAATCACATGAAGGAAACATAAAAGTAATCAATACAACGCCAGTGGTTTAATCCATGTCTTCTGAAGAGATTTGATACATGTAAACTACAAAGTCCTTTTTTTTTTTTTACTCTAAATCTTCACTTTCACATCTGAAAGTCACATATGGTGCCTTAGTTTTATGTTTATGTGATTTTTGGAGCTTCAAAGTTCTGATCACCATTCACTTGCATTGTATGGACCTACAGAGCTGAAATATTCTTTTAAAAATCCTAATTTGTGTTCTACAGAAGAAAGAAAGTCGGACACATCTGAAATGGCACAAGGGTGAGTAATAAGAGAATTTTCATTTTTGGTTAACTTTAATACATGTAAAGACTTTGAAATAGCCACTCTGTTCTCTTTGAATATTTGTGGCTCACATTAGAAAATGGTACAGTGCCCAGTGACATCCAAAGAATCGAATTAAATATGAACATGACATTTTGGCTTTAAAGGGGTCATATCAATCTTCAATATAGTGTTAATCTGCCCCATCCTTTAATAACAGCCTCATTAAGGTGTCATCAAAGCATTAACTTGATAATGTATTCATGTGTCTCATCAAAAAGCTACGTTAGTTCAGAATAGTTTTTTGCTAGGGATGCACCGATACCACTTTTTCTCTTCTGATTCTGATATCGGAAATCTCAGTATCACCCGATCCGATCCCAGTGTTGTTTATTTTTGCATAATCAGTTTAGAATATCTTCACATTATTGTGAGGAACTAATTGGATGTGCTCATTAATATGTAAAGATACACAAACCTCTAACTACACAATACTTCAATATAAATGTACAGCTTATTAAGAAACACTTTATTATTAACTAGTATACTGGATAATAAAGCAGCTAAATTAACAGTAATTCCAGTCTTCAAGTCTTCAGCAACTCTCTTTTCATTCACACAGATATTATTGGAACCCATTCAGCTTAAATATTATTATCATTTGTAAACAAATGATGATAATAATAATAATATATTATTATTATAGCATTATACAGTAATTTATCTCAATCATGCACCTTTTGTCACGGATCCACCGGTCTCTCTCTCTCTTTCTTCTTCACTCGCCCCTGAGTTCTGATTACACACACCTGCGTATCATTAGTGGCTAATCAAGGACTGCATAAATACCCTGGGTTCGCTCTCTCTCTCTCTCACACACACACACACACACACACACACACACACACACACACACACACACACACACACACACACACACACACACACACACACACACACACACACACACACACACACACACACACACACACACACACACACACACACACACACACACACACACACACACACACACACACACACACACACACACACACACACACACACACACACACACACACACACACACACACACACACACACACACACACACACACACACACACACACACACACACACACACACACACACACACACACACTCACTCACTCACTCACTCACTCACTCACTCAGAGTTATCTGTTCATCGTGTCTATACCCTGTCTGGATATTATTCACCTGCTGTTTGCCACTCTGCTCAACTGGATTTACTCACAATGTTTACATCCCTGTTTCAAGTCATCTGTTCAATAAACCCTGCTACTGAGTTCCTAACTCCATGAGTCTATCCGTGACTCTTTAACTTTTAAAACCCTCATGCTTTTATTTTGACATTCTGAACTCTCAGGAAGTCCTGTATGTGTCTGTTTGTAGGAACGTTCACAGTAGTTTAATTCGCTTATTCAAATTCTGGTAAAATGCACCTCTAAGCCATTCTAAATGCATATTATTAGTGAACCGAACTATTGAGCATCTACATCGAAGATGTTGTTTGTGAGCAGCGCTCAAATATTCCGCACCGCGTGGAGGTTAAAAATGTCACACGAGTGTGTGTAAACAGAGCAGCAACATTCACTGACGCGCTGGATATTTACTAGTTAAACACAGTCTTCTAGTGGCTTTGAATAAAATGCACGAGTCATATTAACTACTTAATTGGTGTTTTAATGGTTCTTTTGTCATTTTTTTGAGCTTGACAGTACCTAACACACAGTATCGGATTTGGTTTAGTCAGACCGGTACCCGATCGGTTTAAAAAGGTCTGTATCGGAGCCAATATCGATCCAGCTATCGGCTCGGTGCATCCCTAGTTTTTGCAGTTAAGTTTCATTATATTGTCTTTTTGGACTAGCAAGAAAGTTTTCTTAATATGTTCATAGTATGCCAACCTATTTTATCTCAAAACATCAAGGGACATTGTGTTTCAAGGCCTTTTCCAGGCTGGTGAACTCTGTCAGAACAGTGAAAACAGGTCATAACGGCTATTCCTCAGTCCTCAAGAATGAGTGCGAACTACAGCACAGACTTCTCTTCAGTGATGTGTTCAACTCCTCCATTAGCCTCAGCAGGGACTTGTGCTGTGTTTTGGTCCGCGTTGACTCTATTAAATTCATCCTCACCAGCAGATGGAGCCACAGGGTTGTCTTGGTCTTCAGTTGGAAATTTTTGGAAGAAACCCCTCTGATGCAAAATCCAGGAAGTGAAAATAAACAACAGAATCAATTAGTATACAAGAGTAGCTGAACAAAAAGATATTTGTATACAAATTGTGTAAATGATGTTTTATGAACACTAACTTTGTACAGAACCACAAATATGATCGCCATAAGGATGAGTCCAAAGATGACCGACAGAGAGGCGATGAGTACCGTAAGGGCCTGAGATGGGACCTCAAACTCGGTGACAATCTACAGAATGGAGAGAAACAGCGATGATGAAAGCAAACACCTTTAACATTCTCACTAGAAGATCTTTCTTTGTAATGGAAAAATGATAAATGAAGCATCTTTTAAGACCTTATAGTGATGTTTAATACACTGCCTGGTCAAAAACAAACAAAAAAAGTCACATACTTTGAAAGTCATGCCTTTAGCTTTGATTACAGCATGCATTTGTCATGTGGCATAGTTTTGACAATCTTATGCAACATCACAACATCTATTCCCGTCCAGAGTTGCGTTAATTTTTGACCAGGATCTTGTATTGATGACGGGAGAGTCGAAGCATTGAGCTTAACTTGTATTGAACCCGGAATATTCCTTTAATTGATGTGCGATCACAGGCGTGTCTCAACTGTTTTCCAACAGCTTCCAGATTGGCTCATCCAATCAGATTTTAGAGCTGGAACAAAACATTTTCAAATTGACGTTATAGGGGGAAATGTTGTCGTTGACTTACATTGAGATGGTGAGAGTCATCGGGGGGATACTGGATGAACTGCTCGCTGTCAAACGAGAGAAATCCCCAACTCTTGACGCTAATCTGCATACCTGACACCTGAAAGCAACAAGACGGACATATTCAATGAAAAGTCTTATTTTAGAGATCATAAATTGTGAGAGAAGTTAGAACTAATACTTCACCTTCTTGCCTGAACTGAAATTTCCAGTAAACATGAAGCTGATTGGCTGATCATGAGTCAACACGTTTATGGCGCAACCAATCAGATGACAGGTAGAAACATTACAAAGCTGTCCGAGAGAAAGTTAGCATTGTAAGAAAACAACACGACAGTCAACATGTGAGATTAAATGAATATGAAAATCCTGTCATTTACCCAAACGTCATTGCTTTGTGAATGTCTCATTATTGACACCAAACCGTATACGATTCTTCTTGATGTGCCACATTTGAATATACATGAATCTGAATGAGATTTCAGAGCTGCCGCAGAGGAAAGATTATCGCTAAACAACAAATTAGTCATAAAAACGACTTTTATGGAATTGTGAATGTGCATATGTAACCGGTCCTGCTCGACAGAATCCGAGCGGGATTCGAACCGGTGTCTGCTAGCATGGGACCATGCGAGCATAACGAGGAGGCTAAAGGCTACGGCCCTAGTGTCAGTTGCTAGTGTGCCTCTTGAGGCCAGGGGAAGGAGGTTTAAACATACCGCGCAACTATCGTGTACCAGCCGGCTCACGTTACACATACACCTGTAAAGGCGGGTGCCAGCAAGTCTGGACTACCCCTCGAGAAAACAAAAGACTCTCATGAGAATTAACATTTGAAGTATCTCTTGCAATGTAACAGCAACATCCGAGACGCAGCTGCTTGACCAATCTCTTGATGTTTCTCCAGATAAGTGTACGTGGGAAACCACGCATGGCCAATCCAACGCTATTACAAGAGAAGTTATGTTGGTCAACTTATATCTGTAATCGTGGCCGTGACCTCTACTGAAGAAAACGTTCAGTTAAATTCAAGTATATGCAATTCCATGGGGGCTATACTGAAGTATCTTTGATTGTGTATACGTGAACGTGACCGATCTCAGGTATATAGCAATTACCTCTGTTTGATGATCCAATACTGACCGCTTGTGATCGTGAGACCCGCGGTGTAGAGAAAACACGCGAGGACCTCAAAGCGACATAGTTTCCTAATCTGAACAGGTAAAATATAATTAAAGATTTAAAAAGAATAATCAAACATTCACTCACCTTTAATGATGCTCAGATATCATTAAAACCTTTTTCATTTATGGAGTCAGATGAAATAACGAGGTAATACATAAGAGAAAATGTATTTCATTTAATCTGGTTGTGTTGCGTAAAAGGAAAGACAGTAACGCGCAGAGACCTTCACCCGTATTATTGGAGACCGCCATTGGACCGATAGACGGGCTTACACACCAATTTTGGGGCTTAACAGTGTCTGTCCCAATTCACTTTCATTGTGTGATTAAAGAAGCAACCAGGACACTCTGCTAAACTAAACTGCTAAAATGTCCCTTTTATGTTCCACAGACGAAAGTAAGTCGTACAAGTTTAGAATGACACATGGGTGAGTAAATAATGACAGAATTTTTATTTTTGGTGAATAATTCCATTGTTGTTCCAAAGCTATAAAAAGCTGAGCTTACCTGTGTCAAATTGAAGCTTTTAGCATTTATGGGGACAACTTGCTTTTCACAGATTGCGCCAGTTCCATTCTGGATCACAAACACACAAGGAGGAAAAAAGGAAATGACAGTTAGCAGTTGTAAAGCACATTAAGTTTCCCCCCTACTTCTGCTTGACATCTTCATTATGTGTTTTAAGAGTGACTTTAACATACACACACTATCATTTTTTTTTCTCGTGATACAATTTCCTTAACAGTACAGAGAGCACCGTGTCTCACTACATGAAAACAGAGTTTTGCTTCTTTATACTTTTGTTTACAATTGAAGGCCAAAGGATTGAGGATTTTATAAAGCAGTCATATGTTACTTCATGTTTTTTTTAAATGTGTCCTGTCCCATGATTCCATCAGATATCATGTGATGTGACTGTGCTATGAGGGTCACTTCGGGGTAAGTGTCAATGTGATAAAGGTTCTGTTATTTGAACGTGGCTCACTTAGTAACTTGGCATACACATGGGATATATACTGGAATTAGGGCTGTCGATTTGACACGTTAATTCAGTGCGATTAATTATATAACAAATTATTGCCATTTATAATGCCCCCAGACCGTAATAAGGAATGTTTAACTTCATGTTTTACTAATCTCCACAGCGGGGGGCATTAAGCACAACTCCAGCTGAACAGGCAACACGCAGCTGTAAAGACAACAAACCAAACTTACTGACAGCAAGGCTGTGTCTCGTTTGGAAGGCTGCGTCCTCCGGAGGTCGCATTTGTCGGCCACATACGTCAGTGAGTATTCGATGTAGTTTCAGAAAAGCGAGTCGGACACTTCGAATGCAGCCTTCAAATGCGACCTTCTTTCACGTGAATTTGGAGGATGCATGAGGTTTATCCTTCTGTAAAATGGA
This sequence comes from Moxostoma hubbsi, assembly GCA_032164185.1. Classification (NCBI taxonomy): domain Eukaryota; kingdom Metazoa; phylum Chordata; class Actinopteri; order Cypriniformes; family Catostomidae; genus Moxostoma; species Moxostoma hubbsi. The sequence continues at coordinate 42,112,506 of JAVLUX010000008.1, forward strand.
TGGCTGTGGACTGTAGGCCATTTATGTTCCATATATGGAAATAAACAATATATTTGTTATCTATTTTAATAAAAATAATTGAAATATAATTATAAATGTTTTATCATAATTTAATTACTTTTTATATGGGGGGCCTTTCTCAGTAAATTATGATATATGCGAATAATTCGAATGATTAATCAGCACGTCATGTAATTAATTTGATTCAAAATTTTAGTCAGTTGACAGCCCTAATTGGAATAATTACCCTTCCAGCGATAAGATACCTTTATGTTGCTCTGACGACATAGCTGAATATACTTTACCCTTGCTTGGAAGAACAGCAGCTCCCATGTTCAACCCAAAAACATTTCACTCGATCCAAGTAAACAAAATTTGAAGAATGGTACCTAGCTCAATAATGCTTCCACAACATTCCTTTTCCTTCCAACAACAACTCCCATTAAGTAAATGTCACAAACTCACTATTTTAGGTAGAGTCAAGCTCAACGAAATCCCTAACCCCGTGTCCTCTTGCAACACAAAGGTAATATTCACAGGTACAGACAACTGTCCAATGTTCTCCACCTAGTTTTATTTTTAAGGTAGGGAACAGAGAAAAACTGTTAGTTGTGTGTGAAATTGACAAAATAATGTTAGTATAAATTTAAAGTCAACATGAAACAACACTTAAAGATTTAAAGGGATAGTTCACCCCAAAACTTTCTCTCATCATTTACTCACCCTCATGCCATTCCAGATGTGGATGGCTTCCTTCCTTGCAAAGAAATATTTTTAGACAGATATATCAGCTCTGTTGGTCCTCACAATGCAAGTTAATGGTGGCCAAAATGTTAAAGCTCCAAAAAGCACATAAAGGCAGCATAAATGTAATCCATATGACACCAGGTGTCTTAATGTCTTCAGAAGTGATATGATGAGTTTGGATGAGAAACAGATCAATATTTAAGGTCTTTTTTACTATAAATCTCCACGTTCACTTTCACTTCAACATTCGTCGTCTTTTGTTTTTGCCAGTTAGCATTCTTCTTCCATATTGCCACCTACTGGACGGGGCTGGTCAAAGGTGGAGATTTATAGTAAAAAAGGACTTAAATATGAATCTGTTTCTCACCCACACCTATCATGTCTCTTATGAAGACATGGATTTAAACACTGGAGTCTTATTGATTACTTTTATGCTGCCTTTATGTGCTTTTTGGAGCTTCAAAGTTCTGGTCACCATTCATTTGCATTGTATGAACCAACAGAGCTGAAATATTCTTCTAAAAGTCTATATTTGTGTTCAGCAGAAGAAAGAAAGTCACACACATCTGGGATGGCATGAAGGTGAGTAAATGATGAGAATTTATTAGAAAGAAAATAAATGGGGGCAATTTGAATTTCATGTTGATATAATAAAAGCACTTCATGTAGATTAGGGACACCAAGTCCTTTACCGTATATACATGTTCAAGCTGTGTGCTATGAGGATATCTCACAAATCGAGTTGAGCCTCCACTGAAACATAAAGAATGAACATTAACACTGATACCACAAACAAGCAACTTCTTTCTTATTAACATTTTCCATTTACCTTCTACACCTACAGCACATGTCTGAACTGAGAAAAGAAACTTGCCACTTACTCTCTCACCACAACATTAACAGGAAGTTTGGTGACCACGGACGTAGTTGCGAGATTGTCTTGCATTGTGTCATTGTTCTCGTTTTTACTGGAAAGGGAAGAAAAATCGCAGTTTAGATGTGACAAAAATTGACAGGCTATACTGCATATACTGTATTTCTATGTAGTGAAGTATACAGTATGGTTTGGGTTTAAATTTAAGAGCTGGGTACTGACCTTCTGGCTGATGCATTCACAACCAAGAGCTTGTTTACAGATACAGGAGTAGATACTGTGAATGACATCATCAATGTGGTCTTAGAGAGAAAAAAAGAGACACAGTAAGATACAAGATGCACTTTTTGCAAGTCAATTAACCCTTCGCTAAGATGTGCCCCCCTTGGTTACCGTTGCTCGATCTGTCAAGCTTTACAGAACTCCATATAGGAATACAAAATAACATTTTAAAGCAAATTTATCTGATGTTTAAATGGTCCCTTGCCACACCATCTGTAGATTTTGCACAATGTGTGGACTTTTGAGACAGTCCCTTATTCAATGTATGCTAAATTTACGACGAATATCAAGGTGAAATTAACAATTTCACCGTGACACCATTAGACTAACTTAAATACAAGACATCATATCAACTATAGATTCGATGCTGGACACATCATTTCATCGAAATTATTTAAATAAAAATAAAAAAACACTGCATGTATCCTCTCCAAGTACCTCGTGTCATATTACAAGTGACAGAGCAACAATTTTTTTTTACATATTGTGGATCATTTCTATAAAATTCAGATTCCAGAAACGCTTGTCAGAGAAATGGCGCACAGCAACAGTTGCTAAGATAGGATTGGTCAGAATGCTTTTAAGGCAGGGCTTAGCACAGTGTCATTTATAAACGAAATATTAAATAATATTGAATGATAACCACTAGGAAATGATGAAGAGCAAAACACGCCACCAGCTTCACATCAGTTTCTAGGGCGTTGCCATGTGGTTGCTTAAAGGCACAATTCAAAAAAGACCATCATCAAGTCTCTATGATATTTGTGTCACTAGTAAGCCAACACGATTTGAGGTATCATTCAGTTCTGCAGCAAAAACGGTGCGCTGCAGTTTAATACTAAGCATTTGGGGTCTGTTGCAATTTACTGTAAAGAAAGGCTTTGTGAATCAGCGTTGATAAAAGCTCTTCTGGTGGTTAACCAACCTTCGCTCTCTGACGGAAAACTCTTGTAAACCGGCATGTTGTGTGTGTGATGTTTGAGAGCTCACTCTGATTGGCCACACACAACACCTGTCCACTAGACTGCAGCATGAGAAAGAACAACACTTCATTTAGTATATTATCAGTGTATGCTATCAGTGCAGTAGTTCAGATTGGGACACATTTATACAGTTTAAAAAATCTTAAAGGGATAGCTCATCCAAAAATGAAAAATCTCTCATCATTTGCTCACCCTCATGCCATCCCAGATGTGTATTTTCAATTTTTAGAAGAATATTTCAGCTCTGTAGGTCCATACAATGCAAGTGAATGGTGGACAGAACTTTGAAGCTCCAAAAATCACATAGCGGCAGCATGGATTAATCTGACCTTATTGATTTGAATGAAAACAGAACCAAGTATAACATCTCGCCATTGCAGTCGCTAGGCACAATCATGATTTCAAGCTCGATTACACATCCTAGTGCTTAGCGCATGTGCAGAGCGCTATCAAGCTTGAAATCATAATCGCCAAGGAGACTGTTGATGTCAAGATTTATGTGAAAAAGGATATATATTTGGGTCTGTTCTCACCCAAAACCGATTAGAGTCTTATGGATTACTTTTATGCTGCCTTTGTGCATTTTGGAGCTTCAGAGTTATGGCCACCATTCACTTCAATTGCACAGACCTACAGAGCTGAGATATTAGTCTAAAAATCTTAATTTGTATTCTGAAGAAGAAAGAAAGTCACACACATCTGAGATAGCATGAGAGTGAGAGAGATCATTTTCATTTTTGGGTGACTATCCCTTTAAGAGAGACAAAAAAGGTGAAAGTGAAAGAAAGCAAAGCAGCAAAATGTTTCTCTTTTGAATTCTTTGTCAGTTTATCTTTCAGAAACATCTTTAAATTCAGTTGTCTAATTAGTAACTTTTGATAGGAAATAAGATACAGTGGTAGGAGTGAGTTCTCCTCTGTACAGAATAGTATATGATACTACACTACCATGCATACTTATAATAGCATACTACAATACTAATCTTTACCTTACTATACTACGGCAAACTGAATAAGAAAAAAGAGAGGTGTTCAAAAATCATTAGTGATTATGTGGGATGCAGTTTTCCAAAATGTATTAGGTTATCTGGGTATTTCATGTGACTGTATATATACTGCACAAAATAAGTATGAGAAGTATGGTAGGATGCAATTCTTAACTTACACTTACATCAATGTGTTTAATATGCCTAAAATAAAGGTCAACTAACATATATTAACTATACTTACTAACTTATATTGTACAGCACTTTGATCAACCTTGGTTTTTAAATGTGCTCTATAAATAAATATCGATTGATTGATTGCTTAAAGGTACTAATTTATGTTTAAATCTGAAGAGGCTGTTTTAAGACATGTTATTTTATATCTTGTGTCTGTATATTAAATGTGATTAATTGCTTTATGGAGGTTCTGACCGCTTTGACATGGGTGAAGGACAGGATGGTGGGATGATGAAGTAACAGTTCAGTGTCTATGGAATCTTCTCCATTATTTGTCACCTCCACTAAGATATTAACAGGGTAACCTGCAGTGCTCACCACTGTGTCACTGAAAAAGAGATTACACAGATGCATTGGAGTTCATTACACTGCGTGAAGAGCATGAGTCAAAAGTGAAATGCAATTGAACACAAACCTCACAAAAGAGAGAGAGACATTTAAATCCGATATGCACACATGATCTTCCCCACACACCTTCTCCAGAAGCACCTGGAAAACACACATTGAACATTGAGAGCATAATGTGCCCTTGACAAAAATAGGGTCAGAAAAGTTCATAAAAATGTATCAACCATTTTAAATAGGGGTGCGACTTTTGGAGCTGTAGAATAAAGGACACTCACTCTTAAGTTGTTGGAGTTTGTTTTTTTTTCCCATCCAAAAATGAAAATTTTCTCATCGTTTACTCACCCTCATGCCATCCCAGATGTGTATAACTTCCTTTCTTCTGCTGAACACAAAGATTTTTAGAACAATATGTCAGCTCTGTAGGTCCATACAATGAAAGTGAATGGTGACCAGAACTTTGAAGCTCCAAAAACTACATGATGGCAACATAAATGTACTCCAGATGACTCTGGTGGTTAAATCCATGTCTTCTGAAGTGATAATACTAGGTGTGATTGAGAAACAGGTATTAATATTTAAGATACAACATTTAAGTCCTTTTTCCTTGACTTTCACTTTCTCCTTCTTCTGTTTTTGGTGATTCACATTCTTTGTGCATATTGACCCCTATTGGGCAGGGAGGAGAATTTATGATAAAAAAGGACTTAATTATTGATCTGTTTCTCACTCATACTTATCATATCACTTCTGACAACATGGATTAAAACACTGGAGTCATATGGATTACTTTTATGCTCCCTTTATGTGGAATTTGGAGCTTAAAAATGTTGGCACCCATTCATTTGCATTGTATGGACCTACAGAAATGAAATGTTCTTCATTTGTATTCTGCAGAAGAAAGAAAATTATGCACATCTGGGATGAGTAAATCATGAGAGAATTTTCATTTTTGGGTGAAATGTTGCTTTAAATGAATGATCTTGAACAAATTTGCCATGACGCATCTGACCAGCTTAAAATACAGGACAAATCAAAACATTTCATCTATAAAAACCGGATGATCCCATATTTTATGGGATGGGTGACAACCCTAATTATAATATAAACTTTTAATATATATAATATATATTTTTTAAATATAGTTAATATCATCAAGGGCAGATGTCGCTTGTGTGGACTTTTCAGACGGTCCCTTATCAGACCCGTGACAGTATTAGGATGTTTTAACACAATGTAAGGACTTTTTAGATGGTCCCCTACCCACATTAGGCAACATTTACAATGAATATCAAGGTTAAATTAAATATCTTGAACGAATTTGCCATGACGCATCTGACCAGCTTAAAATAGGGGACGATCCTGTATATTACGGGACATGTGGCACTGGCAACACTGATTATAATATAATCTTTTAATGAAAAAAAACCCAATTAAAATACTACACAGTTCAATAATGACAATAAATGCATTATTTCAGTGCGGTTAGTAATATAAAAAATAATGTGCAAATTCTTTTAAACGCAATTAATCGTCAATTCTGTCAGAAGGGGGCAGTCAGCACAGCCTCAACTGTACTATATATTCACAATAATTTCACAGTGGTTTTGCTGGGGATATAAAATGACCCAAAATCATGAATATCGCTACGATAGCAGTATGCTTATTATTCGGCCACTACATTTCCTAAAGACTAGACTAATTCCATGATACTTTGGATCTTCCTGGGTTCAATACAAGTTAAGCTCAATCAACAGCATTTGTGACGATGTTAAAAAATTTATTTTGACTTGTCACATGACAGGCTCTTTTAAGCAGCCTCACGAGCATTGTGAAAGCGCTGCAGGTTTACACATTCACGCGATTCCAAACCTTTGTAAAAATGTATTATGCAAATCTAAAAATGGGACGTGGTATCACAGAAAAAAAGGAGGTGACAGCATTTCACCAGATGTTTAAGTGAGCAACACTGCAGTGAAAAGGTAAAATAAAAATGACAGTACTTTCAGCTTTCCACCAAAATAAAAAGCTATAGGTGAAGTGAATCCGATAAAAATATATATTACTATTATACAAAACAAATGTAATCCTAATAATAATAATAATAATAATGACAATAATAATAACAATTCAGTATTATATTGTATTATAACAAAATTCAACAGGGCTGCAAAAAGTGAGTGAACTTAAAGGTTAGGTGTTCATTCACAATAGTTTTTTTAAATAAAAATATAGGTAAGTAAATACTGCTTATTAATACTGTATTGTTGTATTGGTGCATCTAAATGAAAATGATTAAATATAGTTATTACTTGTTATTATTTAGTGAACAGTAGAAAGCATAATTTCCATAAAATGTATATTTTTATGTCATGCATTGAATATTTTGACGATACTTGGCTAAAATAACTGTTTGGTTGAAATGATGTTAATCTGATTAAAAACAAACAAATACACTTTTAATGCCATTTCAGAACAAATACCTTATAATATAGATAAAAAATATCAAGATACAATTTTTGCAGCCATATCGGCCAGCTGTAGACGCTCCAACAGCAATTGTAAAATGGATTGCTGTGGACTGTAGGCCAGTGATAGACTAAACAAACAATATATTGACCATTCACTCATCTACCCCAATAATAGAATGTATTTGAGATCTGAATGTAGATGTTTATTTACTAATATATATATATATATATATATATATATATATATATATATATATATATATATATATATATATATATATATTACACACACACAGGTATATATATTATTTTGATAACTATATATTCAATCATCTCATGCTGCTAATATATAAAATTTTGATTCAATTGACAGCAATAATTATAATGTATATGACAAGTTATCAGACAAAATGGAGCATGTAAGACATGCAGTTAAGACAATTAGACATATGAAAGATCTCCGTAAAGCTGAACTAGAAATGTGGTGCTGGGAGGAGGGTTTTATTAAAAAAAACGAATGGTTTACCAACAAATGTGTGAGGTAAGACAATTTAAGTTCGTGTAAAGCTGTCTGTCTGACTACATACACACATATCTGCATGTACACAAACACTGACCATCTCTGTGAATGTAGGGTGGCAGTCAGGGCTCAGCACTGGTCTCAGGCCTCCTGTTCCTGGAATCACTTGTCTTGTATAATTCATCCTTATAGAGAGAGGAACGTCATGGTAGTCTGATATACATTCCTGTAGTGCAAACATACACAACTCAATCAGACAGAGGAAATGAAACAGTATGCAAAAACTGAGGTCCCATTTACACCATGCATTAACCTGCATTAACATTATTTTATATCTGACTAGTGCAGTTGAAGTCACAAGTTTACATACATTTAGGTTAAAGTCAATAAAACAATTTTTATACCACCCCACAGATTTAATATTAGCAATGTGTAGTTTTGGCAACTACTTTGTGCATGACACGAGTTATTTTTCCAACAACAGTTTACAGACAGATTGTTTCACTTTTAATTGATGATATCACAATTCCAGTGGGTCAGAAGTTTACATACACTAAGTAAATGGTGCCTTTAAGCAGCTTGGAAAATTCCAGAAAATGATGTCAAGCCTTTAGACAATTAGCTTCTGATAGGAGGTGTACTGAATTGGAGGTGTACCTGTGGATGCCTACCTTCACACTCAATGCCTCTTTGCTTGACAACATTGGAAAATCAAAAGAAATCAGCCAAGACCTCAGAAAAAATAAACGTGGACCTCCACAAGTCTGGTTCATCCTTGGGAGCAATTTCCAAATGCCTGAATGTTCATCTGTACAAACAATAGTACACACGTTTAAACACCATGGGACCACACAGCCATCATACCGCTCAGGAAGGAGACGCATTCTGTCTCCTAGGGATGAGCGTAGTTTGGTGCAAAATGTGCAAATCAATCCCAGAACAGCAGCAAAGGACCTTGTGAAGATGCTGGAGGAAACAGGTAGACAAGTATCTATATCCACAGTAAAACGAGTCCTATATTGATATAAACTGAAATGCTGCTCAGCAAGGGAGAAGCCAATGCTCCAAAACCACCACATAAGTGCACATGGGGACAAAGATCTTACTTTTTGGAGAAATGTCCTCTGGTTTGATGAAACAAAAATTGAACTTTTTGGCCATAATGATCATCGGCATGTTTGGAGGAAAAAGGATGAGGCTTGCAAGCTGAAGAACACCATCGCAACCGTGAAGCATGGGGGTGGCAGCATCATGTTGTGGGGTGCTTTCTGCAGGGGGACTGGTGCACTTCACAAAAGTGATGACATCATGAAGGAAAATGATGTGGATATATTGAAGCAACATCACAAGACATCAGCCAGGAAGTTAAAGCTCGGTCGCAAATGGGTCTTCCAAATGGACAATGACCCCAAGCATATGTCTAGAATTGTGGCAAAATGGCTTAAGGACAACAAAGTCAAGGTATTGGAGTGGCCATCAAATAGCCCTGACCTCAGTCTGATAGACAATTTGTGGGCAGAACTGAAAGCGTGTACGAGCAAGGAGACCTACAAGCCTGACTCAGTTACACCAGTTCTGTCTGGAGGAATGGAACATATTGTGAGAAGTGGAAGACTACCCAACATGTTTTACCCAAGTTGAACAATTTAAAGGCAATGATACCAAATACTAACAAAGTGTATGTAAACTTCTGACCCAATGGAAATGTGATGAAAGAAATAAAAGCTGAAATAAATAATTCTCTCTACTATTATTCTGACATTTCACATTCTTAAAATAAAGTAGTGATCCTAACTGACATAAGACAGGGAATGTTTTCTATGATTAAATGTCAGGAATTGTGAAAAACTGAGTTTAAATGTATTTGGCCAAGGTGTATGTAAACCTGACTTCAACTGTATATGATACCCTTTAGCTGGAATGCATTTACTCCTTGCAGTGCAAAATGAAAAAATGCTACTTACTTATTACATCAGAGGCTTTTGTAACTAAAAATGCTTCCTCTTTATGTGAATTTTATAAACGATTGATTGACTGATTGATCCAGATGCTTTCCATCACTTTAACAGTCAGGGTTTTTCATTCATTGAAAAATGTTTTGTGCCCGCCAAAGCTTTACTGATGTTTGTTGAGGATATTTAAAAGTGTTCCCCCAAACCTGTTTTCCAAACTTGTACACACACACACACACACACACACACACACACAAATACACACACACAAATACTGACCGGGATGCTGATGGAGAGATTAGTGCAGACAGGAGAAATGCTGGTGAGGTTGCTGCTGGGGGTCCAGATAAAGGAAGCGGACCTGGGGCCAAACAACAGCCTCGGGGTCCTGAGCTGAGAGTCCAGCTCCAGAGCCACTGATACCACAGCACTGAATGGTTCTGAAGAAAAAAACAAAAAACACAAATGCACATGTTTGATTTAATAAATCAAAACAGATTGATCAATATTGGCATTTCTATGGAAAAATAAAATATTCACTATCAATTAGCATATTTTCTCAAGTTCTCAGTCTGACTCACCTTGTAAATTACCCTTGATAACCTCCTTTAAGGTGACACAAATGGTAAGCGTGGCAACAGGATTGTTGAGGCCAAGGGGAGCGGAGCAATGGAAGAATTTCTGAGGAATGATTGGCGGGTCAACAGTGACGTTTATGGGCAAACACATGACCGGTTCAGTTCTGTTAAAATGTGATTAAAAATAAATGTGATTATGGCTCACATCTTTTTTTTTTCAACTCTTGCTTCTGAGACTAGCCACAGTCTCACATGGCACATAAAAATTGCAATCTTTTGCTAACAAGCTCCAATCGGCCTGCCTGAAGTCAAGGTGCACAGGTTTTATCAGTCAGCTGGGAAACAAAGTGGTGTTTCAAAGTACAGCTATGAGTACATTGTAATTTTGCATGGACAGAAATTCTCATCAAAAAGTCCATGCTCATTTTCAGCCTAAATCTTCTGTAATATCAGTTTAAAGGGACAGTTCACCCAAAAAATAAAATTCTCTTATCATTTACTCACCCTCATGCCATCCTATGTGTGTTTTTTCTTCTAGAAAACACAAATTAAGAGTTTTAGAAGAATATTTCAGCTATGTAGGTCCATACAATGCAAGTGAATGGTGACCAGAATTTTTAAGCTCAAATAAGGAGATAAAACTAATCCATACAATTGCAGTTATTTAATCCATGTCTTCAGAATTGATATGATGAGTTTGGTTGAGAAACAGATCAATATTTAAGTCCTTTATTTACTATAAATCACTAAATGTGAAAGAATGTGAAAGTGAAAGAGGAGATTTATAGTAAAAAAAGAACTTCAATATTGATCTGTTTCTCACCCATACCTATAATATCACTTCTGAAGACATGGATTTAACCACTGGAGTTTTATGGATTTGTTTTATGCTGCCTTTCTCTCCTTTTTTGAGCTTCAAAATTCTGGTCACCATTCACTTGCATTGTATGGACCTACAGAGCTGAAAATCTTTTTTATGTGTTCTGCAGGAATAAATCATAGACTTATGGGAATGGCATGAGGGTGAGTAAATGATAGAAGAATTGTCATCATTGCGTAAACTATTCCTTTTAACCATTTGTAGATCTTGCTGAAAAGACCAGATTAACCAGCATGCAATGCCAAGTATGCTTGTTAGTGCTTGTTTGGTGCTGATCTACATGTAGCTAGTGGACCAGCAAAGCCATGCTTTTCACCAACAAAACCCAGTGGAAACCTGGTGAAACTGGCTGAATGGCAAATCTAGTTTAAAAGCCTGTTGGGGACACCAGCTCACCAGTATCCCACATAAGCTGGTGACCAGCAATGTTCACCATTATATAAATTAGCTAACATTTTATTTTGCTCATCATTCTACTACTGTGGAAAGCAACATCAATTTATTGACTTCAAATTTAACCTTCATTCAACGTCATATAAAAACAAAACAAACTGTGGTTGGTTGCTTAACACGTTGATCAGACTGGCTCTCTGCAATGTGGACAAAACGTTATGTCAACATTAAAAATTGTGGCTCTGCAAGACTACACAATCAAACATGTATTATACGAAAAAGCACACTTGCCTGAGCACAGTAACAGCACCTCTAGATCCCACCACTACATCAGTGAGAGAGTCAGCAGTCAGATCGCCTGCAGAGTGAACAGAGACCCCAAAATACTGCAGTCCACTACCTACTGCTGATCCACTCACTCTCTATACATGAGAGAGAGAGAGAGAGAGAGAGAGAGAGACAAACAAAAAAGGGTTTTAAAACATGTTGGCTGGTTCAGGGTTCCCAACATTTGACAAATGAATTTCCATGACATTTCCTAATTGTTTCTGATTACTTGATGCAGATTTGTAAAAAATCATTCAAATTCAGACAGATTCACTAGTGAATCACTCCGATTTGACTAATTCAGTGAATAACTGATTCATCGATAACTAGAAAAACGTACATTCGTTATAGAAATGTCCATAACTTTTCTGTGACTTTCCAGACCTGGAAAAGTCCATTTAAAATTCCCTGACATTTCCATGTTTTCCATCACTTTGCGATCCCTTTTGGTTTCTGGTCTGAGGAAGTTCACCTGTTCTAACTAGCTGGACCAAGATGGTCTACCAGATCAATATGTGGCCCCACCTGCTTGTAACCCAACTTATTGTACATTCATGATAGACCAGTTAATGACCATAAATGATCAGCTTGGAGCAGATAAAAACCATGTAAAACCAGTTACCATCATGGTAACAAGGTAGCTGGTTTTAGCTGGATTATTCTGCACAGCCATAACAAAGAGCGAGACACTTGTCACTAGGGCTGTTGTTTTAACAAGTTATTCAGTGTGATTAATTATATAAAAATAACGCGTTCAGAGAAATATACTTGTTATATATATGTTCCCGGACTGTAATATGGAATATTCCTCTAATCGATGCAATTCAAGCTTGAAGTACCACCAATTTTCAAAGTGAAACTCCAGCTGTAAAGGGAACACGCAGCAGTACAAAGAACAACAAACCACACTTAGGCCCTGTCACAAATGGCACACTTAATGTGAACTTGCGGTCTCGCAGCCTTCATTTGCAAGTCCACTCAAGTCCACAAGACCGTAGGGTGTCCAATTCGACATTTTAGCGCTCAGAGGGGTTTTGTGCCCTCATGCACATTTATAACTCACGCACCCTCATGGACTTGATGACTAGCGCCCCATCTGTGTGTACTTGCTTGCATCACCAAAGTCTGGACTCAGAGAAAGACCACAAGTGCTTACGGTGCCCTTTTGGACAGGGCCTCAGGATTGCTTGACACTTGAGACAGTGCAAGATGAGGACGTGTTCTTGGGTTTACACAGCTGGATTCAATTCCGAATGCAGGAATCTGGAGTGTTTTTCAAACAACGTTTAACTTGACATAGCGACCTAAAAACGCTGTTCATGACACAATGCAACCATAGTGAGACACTCCAAAAGTGCCCGTCTGACACATGTGTACACGTACTTTGAAAAGCCCTTAGAAAAAATCTATCTCAGACTAATTGACGAATTTAATTATAAAATGATTCAATAATATGGAAATAACAATATTTTGGCTTTTAAAGCCATTTTTGGGGATCATCTTATCAATGCTTTACTCGTCTGCTACAATAATGTAATGCAATTTAATAATATATATTATATTTATAATTAATTAAATAACTATTTATAAGTATTTAATCAATATATGTCATTAATATTATTTGAGTGGCTTTCTCAGCAAATATTTATATATACAATTAATTGTGATTAATTAGATTAATTAATTGCTGTATCATGTAATGATTTTAAACAATTGACAGCCCTACATCACACAACCAAAAGATGAAATTGATTTTCTCCCAACCTGACTGTATTGTTTTCTGATACCTCCCGGTTGTCCCAAGAAAATGTAAATTGCCCCCTTGCCCTGCTCTTCCTGAGGCGCCCCCACTGCCAACTCTTCAAGGCCATCTCCACTCAGGTCCTGTAGGGCAGCCAGAGAAGAACCAAACCGCCCAAACTCGTTCCCCACTGCTCCACGGAGAAACGCGGAGCAGTTCAGTGTCTAAAGGGGTAATGGGAATTTTAGAACATGTAGTATGATACAGTCAACATTTTAGTTATATGTGATTAAAAGTTTTATTGATTAAGGGAATGTTTGTGGTTGAATACAAGTTAAGCTCAATCGACATTTTATTCTTTAAAAAAAGCAAAAATTACAAGCAAAGTTTCAGTGAGGCACTCACAATGGAAGTGAATGGCTCAGCTTTTGGCAGAAATGTGCCGCTTATAATTTTATAAAAGCTCACATTAATCATAGAAACGATAATCAAACAGTATAACGGTTTTTGTCAAAATGTGGTATTACCATCTGATATCATCACTAAAACAGTACTGTCACAGTTCTTCCTTGTGTGTAATAGTACACTCTTTCAGTATCTTCCTCAAGAATGAATATGTGTGATAATCCTTACTCGTGTGTGTGTGTGTTGATCATACCTCAATGTTCAACGGGCATATGCGGACCTCTCCCCCCACTCCATGAGTGTGATATAAAGGAACCCCGACTGCTAACAACCCAGAGACACTCATGACACATAACTCTGCCCCAAAATATGAGCCCAGCTGCAAGAAAGCAAGCTTTAGATGAAGTACAGAAGATAACCATGTGCTAAATGACTCTAATTTCTTTACTCTATCATGCAACCATTGACACAAGTACAAAATATACATTACTATATGAAGAATACATTGGCCCAAAAAGTATATGGACAGTTGAGCTAAAATTAAAAATGTATAAATTGCATTGTATAGATAACAAAATCTCAAGTGGCATCTGCAAACAAATGATGTTTTCCCAGAACTAACTCCGAGACATTTGTGCAATTGTAACTAGCTGGTGTCAAGGTGACTTTAGTGGATGAATGAAGTCACCTTGAAGAAATAAAGATGTTTTTTTTTGTGTGAAATGTTTTGTTTGTGCTATCATTGTGTAATACAATAAATGCCACTTGATATTTTTTAATCTAATGCAATGTTTTAAAGTGTGGCTTAAAGGGACAGTTCACCCCGAAAAAATTATTCTCTCATTATTTGCTCAAACTCGTGTGACTTTCTTTCTTCTGAGGAACACAAATATATTTTAACAGGATATATGAGGTGTTTTTGTCCATACAGTGAAAGTCAATGGGCTCCAAAACATTCAAGCTCCAAAAGGACATAAATGCAGCATACAAGTAATCCATACAATTTGAGTAGTTTAATCCATGTCTTCTGAAGCGATATGATCACGCTGGGGAAGAGACACATCAAAATGTAAGTCCTTATTCCCTATAAATCTTTTGCCAGGTTTGCTTTTTCACGCCCATTTGGACTACTTCGAAAATACAGATGCAAGTTAAAATGATATGATCGCAGGTTGCGGCTTTTTGGGATAATTCTCAAATTTACCGTAGTCGCCAATAGTTTGATAGTAAACACTAGGGAAATTAAATTGCAATGTCATATTGATGTATACTGTTAGGTGGGATTGTGTCCATGGCAACCCTGTACCGTGTCAAAACATGCACCAAAGTCAGTTCCAGTCAGGCCGGATGTTAATATTTATAGTGAATAATGACATAAATTATGCCCTGTTTCTCACCCAAAGTGATTCTATCACTTCAGAAGACATGGATTAAACCACTCGAGTAATATGGATTGCTTATATGCAGCCTTTATGGAGCTTGAAAGATTTTGGACCCCATTGGCTAACACAGTATTGAGAAAAACATCATGCATCCTTCAAAATATCTGTTTGTATTCTGCAGAATAAAGAACGTAATTCGAGTGTGTGTAAACGATGAATGAATTATCATTTGGGGTGAACTATCCCTTTAAGTGTCCATTTACTTTTGGGGACCACTATATGCTGAAATTAGTTTTGTAAATGTTTTTGATGTACCTGTAATCCGTATATCCTGTGGGAGATGGTCCAGCTGTGGTTCTGA
This sequence comes from Moxostoma hubbsi, assembly GCA_032164185.1. NCBI lineage: Eukaryota > Metazoa > Chordata > Actinopteri > Cypriniformes > Catostomidae > Moxostoma > Moxostoma hubbsi. The sequence continues at coordinate 42,127,969 of JAVLUX010000008.1, forward strand.
TGGTTCTGTGTGAAGCCCAGCACCAGACCCTTGTGTCTATATCTTGGCGCCCCAGCAAAGTACACAACCTCCCCATTCACTGTTGCCACAGCAACAGAGTAACCTGCAGCACAGAATATAATGTGGGTTATAAAAAGTAAAAAAAACAAACAAAAAAATTAAACAATTCTGTTTTGTGACACTAGTGGCACAGAAATTAACGCATAAATGGTTAGTTCAAGCCATCCTAGATGTATGTGTATGACTTTTGTTCTTCTTTTGAATACATTTGAGGAAAGAAAGAAAAATATCTTGGCTCAGTAGTTCCTTAAAATTGAAGTGGATGGTGATCAGACTTGAACTCAGCATTCTCGCGATTATGTCACACACACACACAAACTGCTACTGACCAAAAGTGATGGTTTTTAGTTAAAAAGTACTTAAATATTGATCTTTTTCGCACCAAAAGCGACTGTGTTGCTTTAGGAGAGATTCATTTAACCACTGGAGTCATGTGGATGACGTTTATTCTGACTGTCTGTTCCTTTTGGAGCTTCAAACGTCTGATCACCATCCACTTGAATTTTAAGGACCTACTGAGCTGAGATATTTTTCTATTTTTCTTCAAATGTGTTCTGCTGAGGAAAGAAAGTCATCCACATCTGGGACAGCATGAGGGTGATAAATAATGAGAGAATTTACAATTTCAGTGGTAAAATAGTGGAGGAAATTACTATTACAATTTATATATAGACTTCAAGAGTGAGTTCAAAATACTGTGTTGTCAGTTGTAATGAAGTGTGAGAAAGTATTTTTGTTTCCTCTACTTTAGCACATAATGAACTGTGGTTGGGCTTGTAACTTGTTTTGAAACAGATCTGCAGTACAGTTAAAGCAGCTGCCTGTGATGTCTGTGGTGGTTGCAGTACATTAAATGCACAGTGTGCATGACTGAAACTGACGTGGTATGAGTGAAAATGTTTAAAAACAGCAGAGCTGCATTAACGGTTCACAATGGCAGTACAGGATATGAAAACATCTGCACTTGGCTGATGCATACAGTCAATACAATGAGACCAGTTAAACAGAAGTGAGTTCATCCGGCCTAAAGTGAACACCAAACAGTGATATTTACATAATTTTGAAAGTGAAAGTAAATCTAAAATGTGAGAAAAAAAAACAAAAAAAAACCCTGAATTTCAGCTCAGCCAAACTTTCTATGATGTCTGTAGCACAAATGGTGTAGGAGTTACGCGTTGACGTTTAAAACTTACTGTACATTAGTGATCGTCTTAGAAAGCAAATAAACCTTAAATGAATTATTTATTAGAGACTTACCCAGATATGAGTCCTGGATGTCCTCCTCTGTGTTTGTGGCATTAATAAATGAAGAATTGATCAGTTGATCATGAAGATCCTGCACAATCCCACCAGACCATGAGTATGCCCCAACTGCTCCAAACAACCTTAAACCCTACGTGAACATGAGTAGAGGACTTTTCATTTCATTTACAGAATCATATTACCACCATTACATAACATAATTGTAAAATACTCCTTCTGACCATAGCTGGTTTTTCTAACTCCTAGCTGTGTTTCTAGCTTGTCCAAGCTGGTCATTAATGGTCATTAGCTGGCCTAGATGATTTTTGAGATGGACTATCAGCTGGTGGTTCCAAGGTCCACACTGACCGTGTCACATGTGGTGTTCACATAGGATGCATTTTTGTATTCCGTCAGCAAAGTTATTTTTTTACTTTTTTGTAAATATGTATCAGATGGACATTATAGGCTGTTCTGTTGCCTCTTGCTATATAAAATACTTCTGGAACCAAGACAGCTGAAGTAGGCGGGCACTGTCATGCTCTATATCCTATGTGAACTCCCCCTAAAAGCTACTGTGTGTCATTTCTGTGCCACTTACAGCACCAAATGGAAAACCAAATAGTTTTTCAAGTCATGTTATTTTCTCAGAGCACTCCTTCATTTTCTATCATTCATAAAGACAGTTAACCCGCCCCAAACACATGGCATTAGCAAAGAGGTGCCTCGCAGTTTGCTGAATGGCTAGTACATGTGGGTTGCTCAGATAATTTTTTGCCGTTTCAGAATCTACGGCAGAGTCACATAAGCCACTTTTACGAGTTCACTGGTTCATATAGTCCTGGAGCGAATTAAGGTAAATTTTTTTGCCGTGTATTCCATAATAGAGGGGCTTGAGCACAGGACTGGGCTTGAGATCTGAGATCCCCCACACTGGACTAGCTGACTAAAGCAATAAATTGAAAGACAATTTTATAGAATTTTTTAGATATAGTGGTGGAGATGGGGAGGTGGAGGGATGCCAGAAGAATCCTTGGGATATGATTGGCATGCCGAGATGAACAAGCTCCTCCCGAATTTACATTTGGTACCTGTTAAATTGTAGTAAAATTGCTGGACTAACTTTTATGTTAGTACAACATCTGCTTTTAACACATGCAAGGACTTTGTCTTTTATCTGTATTGCATTTACACAGCAGCACCAAATGCCACTAAAACTCTGTGATGTCAGTTTCCAGAAATGTCTCTGTGCCAATGGTGGTGCCAACTTTTACCCAACAAAAATTTTGTCATATGTAAAAGAATCTCTAACACTTCCTACTAATCTGTCGACTACTTTCTTCATCTGCTCTGATAGAGAGAAGCTCTTTCTTTTCAGTATGTAGTCCAATTTGCCGAAATTTATTTCCACAACACAGATAATTATGATTTTCGACTCCCAAACAGGCTTACAAATAAACATTCTGTTCCATCTGATCCACATGCTCAAACCGTTAACAGCCTTAACTTGATATAACCTGTTTTACAGTATTTTCAGCAGGGAATCAAACCTTGTCCAAGCTCTTGTCAAATCTAGACTGGACTACTGCAATGCTCTTCTGGTAGTACTTCCTTCATTTACAGTGAAACCTCTGTAATCAATCCAGGACGCGGCAGTGCATTTGGATTTCAACAAGCCCAGAAGAGTGCATATAACACGCCTCTCTTCATCGAACTCCACTGGCTGTCAATGGTTGCTCACGGTAAGTTCAAGGCATCGATGCTCGCCTATAGAACAGCCACTGGTTCCATGGCCCCTATCTACACTCACTACTTCTAAGTACCCTCCAGATGCTGGTGATTGGCGGGTGAACAGCGCTTTGTGGTGCCATCTCACAGGGGCACAAAATAACTTTCTGGGACTTTCATTTTTACTGTCTTATGTCTTCTGTCTTGCTAAAAAAATCGAATAAATTCTAATGTCTTTCCCCGTCTCTTAACTTTCTCCTTCTACTTCTCTTAGCAATTAGAAACTTTGTATTGCAGCACTTTTAATGAATCACTTTGGATAAAAGTGTCTGCTAAATGAATAAATGGGAATAAATAGAAATGTAATGGAAATAAAAAAAATATTATTTGAAATATTTAACTTGAGAAGTTTTTAAAACCATAGAGGGTTGTAATACTTGATATAAACAAAAGCTTATTGTCAATGTCAGGTTGATAACACTGGGAAACATTATTGACCTCAGAGAGGGCCACGCTGAAGCCACCCTGTGACAATTCCATCTGAAAAGAACTGAGATTCCCTGTGGCCATCCCTAAAGAGAGAGAGAGAGAGCATGAAATGGAAGATTTTGTTTAGTAAGATGCTAATTTATTTTATCTTCTCATAACTTGATACCTTCGATGGTGAATATCTTTTCCCTCAGCTGACTCAGAATCGAGGTAAGAGCACTGAAACTCTTGGTCTCAAACACAAATTGAGGAGAGGAAGCGATTTTCTCCAGCTCACGGTGGGAATAATCCTCACCAATCTGAGAAAGAAGAAACAAATGGACCAACATTAGATTTGATAAAAACATGGCACCCAGCATTTTGGGAATAGAGATACTGGGAACGTAGAGCTTAAGTTGTGCATAATTCTGAATATTCCTTTCAAAAGTTTGCCTTTACCCCAAGGGCAAATCTCTTAATTCCTCGTTTAGTGGCTATGGAAATGACAGTGTCAAATGTCTCGCTGTCACTCGATATCCCATCAGTGATCACCAGCAATAACTTCTCAGAGTTGTTCCTCATGCCCACATTCTCAGAAAACATCTGATCTCTGAGAGAGAACAAGAGAATAAATGCATGCTCATAAACAAGCAATTGGAATATTGCAGATGGAATACAAGTGTCTTCCTCAGAAACACTGAACTGAACGATTAATGGATTAATGTGGAATGTGGACCTGTGATCAATCAAACTATATATTTAGTTCTAAAGCCACTTTTGCATTGTCTAATCAATGCTTGAATCGCCTTGTCTTTATATTAGCTTCATTTGGGCACTTTCCACAGCAAAGTTTGCTTTTAGTGATTCGTTTGATTAATTAATCAGCATATCATGCAATTCATTTTATTCCAATATTTAGACATTTTGTGTGGTACAGTTGACATGCACTCACAACACAAAGCGTATTGCAGAAGGAATGTATGTTTTGCCCTTTGCCTGGGTCACATCTTTCATTAGCTGGTCAGGGTCTGGATTCACTGCAAAATTCTCAAAGTGAAAGACAGCTGATACTTCTGTGGAGAATTTCGCCACTGCAACCTGAGATAGAAAAATAATATTAAACCAAAGTAATATAACAGCAAGAGGCCCACACACAAGCACACACAAACCTGGGCTTTTGTGTCCAAGAACATGCCAATCAACTTCTTGATGAATTTGATCATCATTTTGAAATCTTCATCTGAGATACTACCAGAGTCATCGAACAGAATTACAGCATCCAGAGGGGGAATAATGTGACATTCTGAAAACACACAGAATCTGCAGTTTGACATAAAATAACAAATATAACTGTGTTTGGGGTAATATGTAAACATGAGTTACATAAAAAGTTTTTTGGAAGAATGAGTAATGCAAACAAGACAAGTTCCACCATAGTTAATGTAACCCTGCGTTCAATTAAGCAGTGAACACTGCAAAAGACACTACATCTATACAGGGGTATGGTTATTCCATTCATGTCCACAGCAAAAATAGCACTTGTGTAAGAGGCATGTGCAATGTATGCTTGTTAAGTGTGCCGAATAGCTTAAATGGCTAGTGAAACAAGCTTACTTGCAAACCGAGCTAATTTAAATGTTAGACAAAGAGAGAGTATGAAAGTTGATTGGCTACCCTATTACATGTCAAAGAACCTATCAGCATATACCATGAGAGCTTAATAAATCACATGTAAGTGAGCCAATCAGCTAACAGATAGCAAGTTCAAAGAACCTATAAGCTTGCCCCATGTAGAGTTTGATGCCTGAAGTTAGGGTGTGTCTCAATCAGCTCAAGACTTTTCTCCAGAAGGTGGAATAAAGCACTGCCTTTCCGTTTATGCACTGAAACTTCACCTGATGCAGAACAATCTGGAATAATATGAAACACTGCAACAGTCTCCTCTATGCAGCCTGAACTTGTTCAGATTGGTGAATCTTTGTGACAACTAAGCTAAAAACCATCTAGATGCAGCACAAAGAATGAAACAGAGCGCAGGTGTCTCAACTTGACAACCCTGTGCTGAGGAAAAAGCGGTGTAAATGTCGAAGACATTTGTCCAGCATGTGTTTACAGAGGAAAACAATTCACACACAAACTAGTCAGGTGTGAACGGCCCCTAACTCGTCCGTTCGAGCGTGTCTATGAGTGAGTGCGTGCACCAAACAAGTTTGGTAAGCCAGTTTATTTTTTCATTCATATAAACCCAAACCCGAAGTCCAAGTTGAAAAACTGACCCGAACCCGACCCGAAACCCGTTGGGATCTTGGGTCCTGTCGGGCCCTGGTCGAGTTGCAGACCTCTACATGACACTCACAGTTTAATGGTGCATTCACATACAACGAGAAGCGAGCGTTTTGCGCGACGCGATAACATACAAAGTCAATGCAAAGATGCGAATAGACGCAAATAGACGTCAATTCGCGCCAGGCGGAACAAGTGAAGCGAATGGAAATTGACATTTTTCAACTCAAGCGAAAAATCCACATGACGCGTTGTCGCAAAAGCCTATCAGCATTGAGATTGTCCAGATGTCACTGACGTACTGATGTAGTAGCAGAAGAAATCTGGAAAAAGTTCTGAAAAAAATTGTTGTAGCGGTGTGTGGGCACCCGAAATTGTATGACACAACGTCATACGTGTACAGAGACCGGACGAAAAAAGACATCGCTTGGAGGATTCAAGTGAGTGAGCAAATTGGACTACCTGGAAAGTTCTGAAAATATGCGGGTCTACTTGATTCCAGCTATTGAAGTGTACTTTACTATAAACCAAGTCTTAGAAGCCCATCCTCCTGGAGAATACTCGTGGGTTCTCGTTACTCACGCGAACTTGAGTTTAAACAAAAATTTATAATCCAGCGGTCAAACTCACATGAGCAATGAGAGGCAAAAATTTACTTTGCCTTCTATATGAACGCCGTGAACACTGCAAAAAGATGCTATAGCTATACATGGATATCGCGTTTGGTTTATACAAATAACCGATAGTTCCACAAAGCAACCATCGGCACCGATTAATCGGTAAAACCAATTTATCGGTTTACCTCTAGTTAATTATGAATGCATTTTCAGTGATGTGTTCTGTTACCTTGGAAAGCTGGCTTCAGTGTATCAGCCACAGTAAAGTGAGGACGGATCTCCACACACTGACCATTGAGATAATTAAATTTCTCACACTGAAGCATCAAACGAGGACCACATGCCTGAAAGAGAGATTTTATGTATAAGGGTCTGAGAAAGGGATTAAAAATGGTGATGTAAATCTAAATGATGTTTTTAGTGCAAGGAGTCTTGTCTAACATTATAAGTGGGTCTCAGGGAAAAATTAAATGACAAAAAAATATTACATGACCCCACTTAAGAAATACTTTAAAGAGCCAAATTGTGTAGCATTGCACTGAGGTTTTCTTGCTTCTACAATAACTCCTAACTACAGTTCAAATACAGTCCTTTTGTTTTTGGACTGCAGTACCTCTGACCTCAGCTGTGACTGAGGGCACTGAACAGAATCTATCAAGGAAAAGTCCAACAGGAAATGCAGCTAAGGGGATTTCTGCTAAGTCCTCAAATTTATCATAACAGCCCACATGCGCGCGTGTGTGTGTGTGTGTGTGTGTGTGTGCGCATGTGTGGCATGACACTTTCTCTGAATAGTTCTATAACTTTACCAAAGAGGGGAAGAGAAAGAGGACAAATGTGGAATGGTTATGTGGGATTTTATGACATAAGGTCACTAACAAGAAAAAGTACATTCCTTGACACATATCCACACTAATATAAACAGAATCACGGGATCTCTGTCAAAATAGAAGCACACTACTGGAACTTCCCCAGTATCAACATATGACCTTTAATAACTTTATTAAATTTATTGAAATGATTATAACATGATGAAATATTGACTAAATTAATAGGACATTTTCATAAAAAGAATAAAATAAAAAAAAGACTATGACTAAAACAAAAAAAACTGTACAAATTTCCATTGAATACGTACAATTGCTTGATGGGCATCACAGGTGAGGGACAAGCCGAAAGCAATGCCTGGATCAACTAAAAAAACAACAAAAAAAAACCTAAGGTTACAATAGATGAAAACAAGACAAAAATCCTGCATCACTGTTTTTAAGACACACAACCACAATGACCATAATGGAAACACACTTAAAGTGATAGTTCACCCAAAAATGACAATTCTCTCATCATTTACTCACCCTCATGCCATCCCAGATGTGTATGACTTTCTTCAGCAAAACACAAACAAAGATTTTTAGAAGAATATCTCAGCTCTGTAGGTCCATACAATGAAAGTGTATGGTGGCCAGAACTTTGAAGCTCCGAAGCACATAAAAGGCAGCATAAAAGTAAACCAGTGATTTCCATGAAGTGATATGATAGGTGTGGGTGAGAAACAGATCAATATTTAAGTCAAAGTTTAATATAACTTCTCCTCCCTGACCAGTAGGTGGTGATATGCTCAAAAAATTTGAATTGCCAAAAACAAAAAACAAGAATGTAGAAGTGAAAGTGGATATTTTTAACTAAAAAAAAAAAAAAAACACAGTAAGGATCAAACTAAAAATCTTTGTGTTCAGCAGAAGAAAGTATTCCACATCTGGGGTGGCATGAAGATGAGTAAATGATGAGAGCATTTTTGGGTGAACTATTCCTTCAAACTTTCAGAACTCAAAACTTCATCCAGTGGCATATTATATGATATATGATAGTTTAAGACTTCATGGTGCTCCATTTTAGCTGTAATATGCATCATGCTTGCTGCCGTGCTCTGTGGGTATTTCATGGGCAGGCTGTCTGAGACTGAGACTAACATTTAGCAGATGTAAATCTCCTTGAAACATCCTTGTCTTAATTGTTTAGTGTTTAACAAGAACAGCAAGTAAAAGGGAGAACAAAATAATCAATCCCCTATCCATAACACATTTTAATATAATTACCATAGGTGAATTACAGACCGGGCCAATGAGGCCAGTGCCCAGGGTGAAAGTTTTCATGCTCTTCTGGAAGTAAAAGACCTTGTAAAATAGCTTTCCAAAATCTTTCCATATTTTGATGCACTCATCTTTTTTTATGTGAAATCTCTGCTGATTTTGATAAAGCAAAAGTAACAATAATGTTTATATTGTTAATGAGATTTAAAAATTATTTATTGTTTATGTGCTTTAAAAGTAATTATTTGATAGAAAATAGGATTAAACAGGTTTAAAAAATATATATACTTTTCTGACTATTATTTCATATGTTAAGCTTTATAGGGTTAAGATTTATTCTTTGTATAAAAGGGCTGTCGAACAAAAATCTTTATTATACTATTCATTGCTAAAACTGCATGTTTATCCTGCATTACAAAAAATAACTTAGGTGGTTGGAAAAAAGAAAATACTGACGATTTACTTTTGAGTGGTTCAAAAGTACTGATTAAACTAGATATGTAAAGTTTGTTGAGACAAACTGTAATGTTGGTTTGCTAAAACCTTTGTTTAAAATAGTTTTAAATGCTTGAATATAGAAACTTTTACAGGTTTAACAGTAAGAAAGAAAGAAAGAAAGAAGAGAGCAGCTTAAAGCAGATTAAAGGTGCTGTATGCTATTTTTTTTATGGAAAATATGCAAAAAATGTTGCTACTCCCTTAAAGATATTAAAGTGTCCTGAGATATCTCGCCGGTCTCTGTGACAGCTGTAGACTCTGTCAACAGCAAACAAAAATTTGTACGTGGACATTAATGCTTTTCATCTGTCAATAATTTTGCTCATTCTCATTTGAAGTGGATGACTGAGGCTATGACTCATAATCTTTATTGTCACTCAACCATATACACAAGTGCAACAGTGCGTGAAAGTCTTGGGTGTGGTTTCAAACAACATAGCAGTACGACAATTACAAATAAATATAAAGAGTTGAGTTGACATTCAGCTGTAGGTTGATAGTCAGTTGCCAGTGTGTTATTAAGAGAAGTATAAAATGTGAGTCCAGCCTGAGGCTAATAAAGTGCGGTTCTGATATATGTATCGTGATCGATCAAGAGTTCAACAGTCTGATTGCTTGGTGGAAGAAGCTGTCATGATTCAGCTGGTGCGGAGTCTGATTCTGCGATACCGCCTGCGTGATGGAAGCAGTGAGAGCAGCCTGTGGCTGGAGTCTCTGAAGATCCTCCAAGCCTTTTTTCACACATTGCCTGGTATAGATTTCCTGTAGGGAGGGAAGCTCATCTCCGATGATGTGTCTGGCATTTCGCACCACCCTTTGCAGGGCTTTGCGTTTGAGGGCTGTGCTGTTGCCATACCAGGCGGTGACGCAGCCGGTCAGGATGGTCTCTACAGTGCTAGTGTAGAACCGTGTGAGGATGTGTTGGTTCATTCTAAACTTCCTCAGCCGTCTCAGGAAGAAGAGGCGCTGGTGAGCCTTCTTCACAACCGCCGCATTGTGGACGGACCTTGTGAGTTCCGCAGTGATGTGGACACTGAGGAAGTTGAAACTGCTGACTCTCTCCACCGGTGCTCTGTCTTATCTCCTGAAGTCCACCACAAGCTCCTTGATCTTGCTGACGTTGAGGGAGAGGTTGTACTCCTGGCACCAGTGTGTCAGAGTGTGCACCTCCTCTCTGTAGGCTGTTTCATCATTGTCAGTGATCAGACCTACCACCATCGTATCATCAGCGGACTTGATGGCGGTGTTGAGGGTCAGTGATGACGAGATGTTGCTGCCCATTCTAACCACCTGGGGTCTGCTTGACAGGAAGTCTAGGATCCAGCTGCACAACAAGCCGTTTAAGCCCAGAGCCCGGAGTGTCTCATCAAGCTTAGAGGGCACTATGGTGTTGAATGCTGAGCTGTAGTCTACAAACAGCACTCTCACATATGTGTTCCTTTTCCAGGTGGGAGAGAGCAGTGTGTATTGTAGTGATGGAATGGCATCATCAGTGGAATGGTTGTTGCAGTATGCAACTTTCAGTGAGTCCAATCAAAGCAGATATAATCTCTGATTAGGCTCTCAAAGGATTTGCTGATGATGTGGCAGGACGCCAGTTATTTAAGCAAGTGATTTTGGATTGCTTTGGTACAGGCACAATGGTGGATGTTTTAAAGCATGTGGGGACAAAAATAATGAGAGGGAAAGGTTGAAAATGTCAGTAAAAACACCAGCCAGTGTCCAGCCAGTCTGGACCCGCAGCTTTACACATGTTCACTCATCAGAATGATTCGCTACAGAGACGGAGAGTAAACTAACCTCTGTAGCTTTGGCTGCGATAGCTCTCTCCGTGAGGGTGGTGTTATTTCCCTTGAAATGAGAATAAATAGTATTTAGCTCATCCGGGAGAGAGGCAGCGGTGTTCATGGTGGAGTTTTTCTTCCCTTTGAAGACAGTGATGATATTAATTCCCTACCACATTCTTCTAGAGTCGGTGGTGTTGAACTGTCCTTCAATCTTGTCCCTGTACTGGCGTGTGGCTGCTCTGATAGTTTATCAACTCTAAACTTAGCTGAGGTCAAACCAAAACACAGCAAACCCACAGATCCAGAGTTTTCTGTGTTTGTTCTTTGCAACCTTGTTTTTTTGTTTTTTGTCGTTATAAAGACTTTTTGAAGAGTTCAGCCAGAACTTGGGGTTTTCAAGCTACACCTGACAGAAGAATCAAACCCATTTTTGAACCCAGCTGTCAGTGAACTCTCTCTAATGGGACTGTTACTCCCCCCAGCATCGATCTCACAGGGCACAGCTTTGAATTCCAAGCTATTGAATTGCTACCAAGAAGGCCAGCCCCTATTGAGTTATGCTGTCACTCTCCTCAGTTCAGCAGAGGAGCTGTACTTGGGTGAGACCATCAAAAAACTTCTGCTGGCATCCAGGAGGCACCCGCTGAGACCGCTGCTGACCACCAGGAGGTGCCCGCCGAGCTTGCTGCTGACCTCCTCCAGGATGCACCCACTGCCGACCACCAGGAGGTGCCCGCCGAGCCTGCTGCTGTTATTTCCTCCACAATCAAGAGGAGGAAATGATGGTTCCCAGCATCCACCCAGTCTGATCTCTGCACCCCCCTTTTTTGTCTTCTGCCCTCCTGCCCCACCGACCTGCTTCTGTTTGCTCCACACTGGTCTGTTCCTCCAGTCCCACCCTGGTCTCTGTTTTGTCCCAGTCCATTTTGTTGGTCCTGTCTTGATGCAGTGCATGCCAGTTAGAAATATTTTCTGACTGTCGTCTGCTCCTGCACATTGTCACGGTTACATGTGTCATCAAAGTACCACAAGATCAAGCTGAGACCAGTAATAAGTAGTGTCGTCATCACAGCTCGTGCAGCTGCTTTATAGAAACTGCAGAGGCTGATCCAGGCAGTTGATCTCGTTGTTCTTCATTAAAATCAGTATATTATGCTTATAACGTGTTATATTATGTTTACTCATAAAAATAATTGAAAAATAAAATTATAAAAAATATAGACCACTTTTAATGGTATTAAAACAATATAAGCCTTTATTGGAAAGGAAGTGCAAAGTGTCCGGCACGACTGCTCACTTTTCAACTCCTCTCATGCTTGATATTCCTCTTGTGAGCTCGGTCTTGTGTCAGATTCTTCCCTCAGTATTCGGTCTATTCAGTATCTATTCAGTATTTCCCTATCGGTTTGGTTTGTTGCACGGTTTTCTTATTTATTCATTTTTTTATTAGATTCTGATTCAGTGCTTTCTGATTTTGTTCGTTTCATTTGCTAGTTTGTTTTGTTTTTGCCCTCTCATCTTTTAGTTTCCAATCCGTTGAACACTGTCCGGGTCACTTGTGTTTAGTTTTTCAACATTGTTTTTCTTTTTATGTAGTCTTTTTAATTCTGACTGTCTGCACTTGGTTTCTTCAATGCTAAACCTGACACAGGATATGACCTCATCTGCTGACTACATGGAATCCAATTACACAGGCCGGATATTAGGCAAGATCTTGGTCACTGCTACATTATTATGTGATTCTCACCTTGTGAGAACAACTAAGATTCAGCAATGCATTTGATAGATTTTGAGAAGAATAGTTCAAGATTTAAGAGTATGAATATTGTGAATACAGGTCAGGTTTTTTTTTTTTTTTTTTTTAAACAACCACAATCCATTCTTATCCACCCTTTACAAAAAACACTGTGATGGTATCACGGTACAGTGACAGTATCACATGGTAATACCATGGTGCAACATGCAAAAAAACATGGTATTACCATGGTAAATGTAAAAAGCATGGTATATCCATTGTACCAAATCCATAAACATGGTACAACTATGGTACATATCCACACAAACATGGTATTATCATGTTAAATATAAAACAAGTGGTATTAACATGGTAAACATATATATACAAAATGTTTATGTAAAAATCTTGGTACCATATTATTATTACTATAGTACATATTCAAAAACATGGTATTACCATGGTACATATCCAGAAATAATGGCATTACTATGGTAAATATAAAAAAACACGGTATTACCATTGTACCAAGTCCAAAAACATGGTATTACTGTGGTACATATACAAATAACATGGTATTACAATGGGAACACATTTCATGGTATTACCAAAATACATGCAAAAAAAATATTACCACGATATTGTTTTTTAGTGTTTTTATGCACTGTAGTAATATATGGCAGTCTCACCTTTCACAGGGATTTGTTTACATTGATGACCACTGTAAGAACACCTGTAAATACCACCAGTGCCTTTATCAAGGAGAGGGGCCGTCACCAACACACTAGAGAGAGAAAGAAAGAGATTCCTGAGAAAAACGAGGATGTGCAATGGTGTAACATGATCTTCAATGCAACTCTGTTGCACAGTAGTGTTAAAGTCTGCACATGATGATTCAGGGAGAAGTTCATTGCTGAAAGGCTCCCAAACAAAACTTCATCCTTTTCCAGTCAACAGTCACTGAGTCACAAATCAAACTCATATTTGACATTTTGACCAAAAGGATTGTCATGACAGAAACTTTTTCTATTGTCTGGATCAAAGGTGCCAATTTCAAAATAATGCAGTTTTTATGACCTCAATTTATTTGAGAGAAATGGGATATATGTGCCTTTAAAAATTTATTTGTCATGCCATCCCAGATGTGTGTGACTTTTTGCTGAACACAAATTCAAATTTTTAGAAGAATATTTCATCTCTGTTGGTTCATTTAATGCAAGTGAATGGTGAGCAGAACTTTAAAGCTGCAGAGAGCACATAAAGGCGGCATTAAACTAATCAATAAGACTGCAGTGGTTTAATCAATGTCTTTAGAAGCTATAAAATAGGTGTGGGTAAGAAATAGCTAAATATTTAAGCCCTATTTTACAATAAATCTCCACTTTCAAACAGTCCTTCTATGCGCTCTGCTCTCCTAAGGGTTCTTTTTTGGTTTTAGATGATTCACATTCTTTATGCATATCACCTACTACTGGGCAGGAAGGAGAGAATTTATATGATGCATTTTTCATCTACACCTATCATATCCCTTCAGAAGACATGGATTTATCCAATTTTATGCTGCCTTTATGTGCTTTCTGCAGCTATAAAGTTCTGTTCACCATTCACTTGCATTGTATGAACCAACAGAGCTGAAATATTCTTCTAAAATTGTCCATCAGTGTTCTGCAGAAGAAAGAAAGTAAGGGTGAGTTAATGATGAGATCATTTACATTTTTGGGTGAACTATCCCTTTAAGTCAATAGCAAAAGGTAAAACTTTCATAAAATTGGTCTTCCGTTAGTCTGAAAAACAGATAATGCCACCCCAGACTCACACCACTGGTTGAGCCCATTTGCTATTGAGATCAGCCAACCAGTAGCGGTTCTAGCATGTTTGGTGCCATGGGCGAAACCCGCTTCAACACACCCCCAAAGTTGTTGACCGGGGGAGAGAGCCGCCGCCTCACCCCTGCCTAAATCCACCACTGCAGTCAATAAATAGCTTATAATAGATGACTATATTTTTAGCTGGGATTTTAGAATTTCAAAATTGAAAAATTTTACCTAAAAATGTGATGCAAAAAACAAAACATGTTCATGTTATCTGTCAACTACCCACAACATCAGCTTTCAGCTCCCAAAGACAGTGACTTGTCACAAATGAAAATTCATCAAACACAAATCCTCTCACCTGTCTCCTTGAGCTGGGCCAAAATGACAAACCTGATGACCGAAATGTGAGCCTTCCACGGGTGCTTTAAAAACTCTGGGATGCAGAGTCTCTATGCTGAACGCCCCTGAATGTTCAGCCACTGTGACATACATGTGAATGTAATGGAAAAGACATAAGTTAGCAGAAAATATCCAATGATAACAACAAACACATAATACATTCCTCCAATCCTAATGGGATCAATCAAAAATCATCTAAGAATCATTTCAGAATCTGAACTAAATTTATTTATCTCTGTTTCTCAAGGACTGGTCCAAATTATAATAAGAATTATAGATGACAACATGTCAAACCAGCTGTCCGTTAATTTAAACAAAAAAAGACAGCACTTCCAAGCTAAACAGTTAACCAAAACACAGTTAAAACAGCGTATATACACTGTTCAAAATGAAGAAAGGCTGTCAAACGTTAGAGCAACATGTTCAAATTTAATGTGATGAAAAGCACCAGCCAGGACACCTGTGTGAACTTGAGGGGAACTGACTTTACACCCACTAATAATCATCTTAGGAATTAGTGATTGCAAGTAGGCTACATGACATGACATTATTTTTTTTATTTTTATTTTTTAAATGACAGAATAGTTATGTAGGCAAATTTTGAGAAAATATGTTTGTAAATGCCACTTAGTTTGGTATTTTGCTATCCAATGCCCTACCATTCACACGTTTAAGTGTGGCTTGAGCGTACACATACTTTTTGGTGCCACTTTAAAAAAAATAATAAAAATAATAATATTTCAACATTTGCTATTTCAAAAAAATTGTTTACTCACGCAAGAGAAATCCGAAAAATATATACAGGAATGTCACATGTCGTAGGCGAGAGATCCTACACGCTTTCAATTCGGGCTGTAGTGCTGATTTCGACCGATAAACACTCATATTTAATAGCAAAATAGAATATGAAGACAAATGAATGACTTTAGTGAAAGCAACTTTCGAAAAACTGACGCGCTGTGGCAGTAAGTTCCGCAATGAAAGTGAAGTGATTCGGCGTCTGATGTCTAATCGTGCGGGGGAGTGCAGCTCACAGAGAGTTCACTGACGGGCGATGAAACCGTTTGAACAGCCCACCGGCAGTGTGAGATGAAGATCAGAGCTAGTGAATACTCTTGAGTGCCCATCCAGTGCCTATGGTCTTCTGCTGCCACCATGTGTAAAGAGAACAAACGATTCCCTTGAAAACAGACAAATGACAATTAAATTAATATTCCGGGTTCAATTCATTGTTGTTTGCCGCCAAAAAAAAATAAATAAAAAAAATAAAAAAATCTAGCACGCAGACACTTACAATGTAAGTGAATGAAGGTCAATCTGTAAATGTTCAAATATTCACAGTTTCAAAAGTATTGATAGAAGACATAAACAATCTGCATGTTAACGTGATTTTAGTGAGATATAATCGCTTACTAAAATTTTCTCTGTAGAGTTATAGCCAATTTTACGACTTCGTAGCCATGACAATGTAATGTCAACAAACCCCAAAATCCTAAAACGACTCTAAAAATTACGATTTCAACAATTTTACAGCTCAAATAAGAGCCAGGTTTTAACAGACGAATTTATGTGAGTGCTTTTATAAAATTATAAGCTTCACATTTATTGCATTTTGATTTCAAATAGCTTAATTCTGAAATTAAACCATTAAAAAGTCTCATTCTCATTCTATTTTTCTTTAAATGTGTTCTGCTAAAGAAAGTCATACACATCTGGGATGGCATGAGGTGAGTAAATGACGAGATAATTTTCATTTTTGGGTGAACTATCCCTTTAACTTGTATTGAACCCAGAATATCGCATGAGTGCTGTTGTGCCTCTGGCACAGCCATATCAAAAATCATTCTTGCTCCATAGTTTCAGTTGTGAACAATTCTCTATTTTTTCTGTTTTGAGTCAGTGATTTAATTTTTCGCTAACTGCTGGACAAAATTCTACTGTTTGGAAAGCCACTATGTTACCCACACTGGCAGCACATGCTGATAGGTATTTTCTCCCTGCAAGATGTGCTTCCAACGATTGTAACAGTGGTACACCAGCTTCTTTTCTACCTGACGAGATTTGCTACATTGTCATTTGAAATGTCATGCTGAGCATGTACTGTAGGTCAGATTTTCAAAACAGCGGCCTGTAGTTGTTTCTGTTGGTGTGGTTGGTTTTTGTCAGGTCACTGAATTGTACAAAGTAACTACACAGTGTAAATAGATTCTTCCATTTATATTAGGGAAGTGGTAGAGCTTGGGTGCTATCTCCTTTGCTCTTAGCTGGTTTAGGGAGGAAGTGATGCAGAAGGTTTTGAAAATCATATATTGTGTATATCTTGTGTAAGATATTTGTGCAAAAAAGATAGAGCATGCATACACATACACACTCTCACAAACTATAGCATATTTTTTTCCATGGTTCCGAGATCCAGATTTTGTGGTTCTGTTTTTCAGACAGTAGAGACTTTTGTTACAGATCTAATTGTCATCCCTTCACAAACATGAAACTAGCATAATGTGACACAATTACAAATGCAGCTTCAAACATCTGATAATTTACAGTAACTACTTATTTACATGGCCACTTTGTCCATTTCACAATGTACATGTGGAAATATCCATCATGCAATAGAATGGATCTTTCTCTTAAAAGGGTATTAAAGGAATAGTTCACCCCAAAATGAAAATTCTGTCATTATTTACTCACCCTCATGTCATCCCAGATGTGTGTGACTTTCTTCTGCTGAACCCTGTCGCAACCCTGGTTGAAAAAGTAGGTTTTTATTTTTATAGGGAGTGCTTGTGACTTTAGAGTGGGTATTATAACCACAGCTTACATATTGGTGGCTGTATTAATTATAACTGGTAGCCTACCTGTAACTGAGGGTTTTGACATACCCGTTGGATATGCATAGAAAAAGCATTCTAAACAGAGAGGACTTATAAAGAGATAGATGGCACGTCCAGGTTGTAAAACCTCACTCAATGTGTTTTGTGAACACCAGCCTGCTGCCAGACATTTGTCTTGTAAGGACACACCATTTGTCAATGCCCATGAAGAGGCTTTGCCTCTAGTTCAGTACACGAGGGCGATAGCATCTACAATCCTGTGAGGGAGCCTTTGTTTGGAGACGGATATGCCTTCGTGTGACCTCTGGCAGGTTAGATTGACATACATGTGCATAATGCCCACACAGGGCATAACAAATGCATAGACTGCTCTTCATCTGAATAAAATGGTGGGGGACAGAAGGCTTGCAGATGGACCATCTGAGCCCTGAAGGGCGTTGATAAAACCTTAGACAAATAGCCTTTTCAAGGTTTAATTGTGACCTTTGAAAGGCTTGGTCCAAACTCCAGACATGAGCTGTCAGTCGACACCGCCTGTATGTCACCCACCTGTTTAAATGTGGCGAAACCTAACAGAAGTTCAGTTGCACACACAACTAAACAGATTCCAATGGCTCGAACAGGGGGCTCGTGAGTGCCAATTTGCCAACTAGGTAAGTCCAATTTTCCCCGTGCCAAATAGGTGGCAATATGCAAGTCAAGTCAAGTCAAGTCAAGTGGTTTTTATTAATGTTTCAACCATATAGTTAGTACAATTCACAAAGAATGTGAATTGCCATAAACAAAAGAAGAAGAATGCGAAAGTGGAAATGTATTGTAAAAAATCATAAAAAAATGTATCTGTTTCTCAACCACACCTATCATATCGCTTCAGAAGGCATGGATTTAGTCACTGGAGTCTTATGGATTACTTTTATGAGATATTCTTCTAGGACAGAAGGTCATACAGATCTGGAATGGCATGGGGGTGAGTAAATGATGAGAGAATTCTCATTTTTGGGGTGAACTATCCCTTTAACTAATTGATTTGAAATAGTACACTAACACCGAACAGAATAGGAACATCTTTTGATTTAGGCTGTCAGTTTACATTCAGTTGTCAGTATCATCTGATGGTGGAAAAGTTAAAATAAGACATCAAACAGGATGTTTCCTTGTACACTAAATGGGTGATAAAACTGCTAAACATTTGAAATATAAACATTCAAAACTTGTTTCATGACTATCTGGGTTTTTACCAATCAATAAAGCATAAATGCAGAGGAGATCTGTGTAGAGTATAAATGCACAGATTTGTCAATAGAGGAATGGATTGTGAAAGGCTGACATCATCTGGACAACATGTGGAACATCTTGTGTCATCCTTGTAACAACACACTGAGGATCTAGCAAAATAATAGAAACTTTCAATAAATGCTCCCAAAGAAAAAAATAATAAAAATGTTTGGACATAATACATTAATAATGACATTCCCATTTCAAGTGAAGAGTTACTATGTAGAATTCTGGGGAATAAGCACCCAAATGAAGCACTGAAGAGGTTTAAACATTTTTTTTAAATAAATTTGAAATGAAATGTATGTTTTTTTTCAGATTAAAGTTTTCACATCTTAGCTACAGTCTAACTTTAAAAGTGGAATACCTAAAAGTGGATATGTTGTACACACAACTCAACAGATTCCAATGGCTCGAACAGGGGGCTCGTGAGTGCCTTCAGCACTAGATTTTGGTCACAAGTCGGCAACATAGCGGGGCGACATTGCACTCGCCTTGCTCCTCTAAGGAATTTTATGATCAGATCATGTCTGCCTATAGAAACTCAGAAATAATCTCTACATTATCTTTAAGCGTTGATGGGGTAAAACCAGCGTCTAATCGCTCTTGAAGGAATAAAAGAATCTCCGCTACGGAGCAATTCACTGGGTCTTCGCTACATGAAGTTACAGTTTGCAAACACCTGAGAGAGGCTTCTTGTGGACAGTGCTCTAGCTGATAAAATCAATTCCATCAATTCCAATCAATTCAAATCAATTGTCAATTCCAGCTGGTTTGATGTGCTCTGTTTAGAGGCCATACGTGCAGGTTCCACAGCTCTGGCTGGGGATGCCAAATCATACCTTGCACTTAAGAGAGGAGGCCCCTCCTCAGTGATATTTCCCACGGAAGGCCGCCCAATACCTCTATAATCTCTGGAAGCCTGGACTGATTGGGCCATTTCGGTGCAATAAACAGAACCGTTTCCTTGTCCTCTAGGACATTGCTGATGACAGAATGAAGGAGGCGTTCTGGGGGAAATGCATATTTGTGTTTCGCAGGCCAATGTCACAAGTAGGGAGAGGAGATGATGCTCACTCCATTGGAAGAGGTGTTCTCATCCTTTGTGGCAATCAGATTCCGCCCTGCTGATTTATGTACACCACTACTGTCGTGTTGTCCAAACGAATCTGAACGTGGTGATTCATAATGTTGGGATGGAAAGCCTTCAAGACTAGAAAGACAGCCAGTAGTTCTAAGTGGTTGATGTCCCATGCCAGCTTCGCAACTGTCCAGGTGCCGAAAGCCGGGCGTCCATTGTACATCATGCCCCTCTCAGTGTTGGATGCATCCGTGGTCACCACTTTCCATCTGAAAACTTTACCCAGCATAACACCTTGCTGATAGAAGGCTGAAGGTGTAAAAGCAGCCAGACAATTGCGAGTTACACCAATGTGCATGTGCTCGTGGCACCAGGCTTGATGTGTTACATGTCGTTGAGCCAATACTGGAGAGGACTTATGTAACAGACCTAATGGTATAATGGTGGAAGCTGCCACCATATAACCCAGTATTTTCTGAAAAGTCTACAGTGTTTTTCCCAGTTTGAACCAAGGAGATTTATTGGCTGGGGGAATGTGTGCTTTTTGTCCAGCTGACATTCAGACCCAGTCTTTTTAGATGGCAAAGCAATAAGTCTATGTGTTCGCTCAACAGAGCCTCTGATTGGGCTAGTAGCAGCCAATCAAGTCAAGTGGTTTTTGTTGTCGTTTCAACCATATACAGTTAGTACAGTACACAGTGAATTGAGACAATGTTCCTCCAGGACCATGGTTCTACATAAAACAACATAGGACAAACCCAGAACCACATGAGACTACACAGACTAAATAACATACCTATATAAAGTGCATGTGCAAATGTGTGCAAAAAGTACAGGACAGTACAATAAATTAATATCAATGAACAGGACAATAGACACAGTAAGAGACAGTGCAGCGCCGACCAGTACACGGTTGTGCAAAAATAGACAGTTTCTAAAAATGCTAAATGTAAACATAACATACTATGAGTTGTTCTATGGACATGTAAGTGCAAATGTAAGTGGCAACTGTGCAAGTCCCAAACCAGGCAGTGATGCAGCTGCTCAGGATGCTCTCAATAGTCTCTCTATAGAATGTAGTGAGGATGGGATAGGGGGTGGGAGATGTGCTTTCCTCAGCCTTCGAAGAAAGTAGAGATGCTGCTGGGCATTCTTGGTTATAGAGCTGGCGTTGAGGGACCAGGTGAGGTTCTCCGCTAGGTGAACACCAAAGAATTTGGTGCTCTTGACGATCTCTACAGAGGAGCCGTTGATGTTCAGCGGAGAGTGGTCACTCTATGCTCTCCTAAAGTCAACAAACATCTCTTTTGTTTTGTCAACATTCAGAGACAGGTTGTTGGCTCTACACCAGTCCGTTAGCCGCGCACCTCCTCTCTGTATGCTGACTCGTCGTTCTTGCTGATGAGACCCACCACGGTCGTGTCATCAGGGAACTTGATGATGCGATTCGAGCTGTGCATTACTGCACAGTTGTGAGTCAGCAGAGTGAACAGCAGTGGACTGAGCACACAGCCCTGGGGGGCCCCAGTGCTCAGTGTGGTGGTGGAGATGCTGTTCCCGATTCGGACTGACTGAGGTCTCCCAGTCAGGAAGTCCAGGATACAGATGCAGAGGGAGGTGTCCAGGCCCAGCAGGTTCACCTTTCCAATCAGGTGCTGGGGAATGATTGTGTTGAATGCTGAGCTGAAGTCTATGAACAGCATTCGAACGTATGTGTCCTTTTTATCTAGGTGGGTGAGGGCCAGATGGAGGGTGGTGGCGATGGCATCGTCTGTTGAACGGTTTGGACGATACGCAAACTGCAGTGGGTCTGCAGTGGGTCTTAATGTGCCTCATGACGAGCCTCTCGAAGCGCTTCATGATGATGGGTGTGAGTACGACGGGACGGTATTCGTTGAGGCAAGACACTGAAAAAATCTTTGGCATGGGGACGATGGTGGTGGGCTTGAAGCACGTTGGAACAATGGTGCTGCTCAGAGAGATGTTGAAGTTGTTGGTAAGAACATCTGCCAGCTGGTCTGCACATCCTCTGAGCACTCTGCCTGGAATGTTGTCTGGTCCAGCAGCCTTCCGTGGGTTGATTCTATGCAGAGTTTTCCTCACATCAGCCGTGGTAAGACAGAGCACCTGGTCGTTGGGAGGAGGGGTGGTCTTCCTCGCCACCACGTCGTTCTGCACTTCAAACCGAGCATAGAAGTCGTTCAGCACATCTGGAAAGAAGGCATCTTTGTCACAGGCAACTGATGTTGTCCTGTGGTTGGTGATGGCCTGGATGCCCTGACATATGCGCCACATGTCACTGCTATCCTGGAAGTGACTGTAGATTCTCTGGGCGTGTGCATGCTTTGCCTCTCTGATGGCCCAGGACAGTTTGGCCCTCATGCACGCACCTCCGCAGTCATCCACGGCTTCTGGTTGGAGCGTGTGGTGATGGTCTTGGAGAAAGTGACATCATCAATGCACTTGCTGATGTAGCTGGTCACTGATGCTGTTATTCCTCCAAGTTGGTATAGTCACCATATGTTGCAGCCTCCCTGAACATGTGCCAGTCAGTACATTCAAAACAGTCCTGAAGAGCAGAGATGGCTCCTGCTGGCCAGGTTTTCACCTGCTTCTGAAGCAGTTTTGTGCGTCTGACAAGCGGTCTGTATGCTGGAATTAGCATAACAGAGATGTGGTCTGAGTAGCCGAGGAGGGGGCGGGGCGGGGCGGGGCTCTGCCCGGTATGCGCCTGGGATGTTTGTATAAACAAGATCAAGCGCATTCGCCCCTCTCGTTGCAAAGTTCACATACTGATGGAATTTAGGGAGCACTGTCTTGAGATTCGCATGGTTGAAATCTCCGCCGACAATAAACAGTCCATCAGGGTGAGCGTTCTGCAGTTCACTAATAGCCCCATACAGTTCACAGAGCGCTTCCTTAGCGTTAGCGCTGGGGGGAATGTAAACTCTGGTTATAATAACAGTGGTGAATTCCCGTGGTAAATAAAAAGGTCTGCATCTAACAGTCACAAGCTCCACCAGCGATGAGCAGTAGCTAGAAACTAGCATAGAGTTCTTGCACCATTCTGTGTTGATGTAAACACACAAGCCACCACCGCGAGTCTTACCGCACAGAAACGAGGCGAGCCCGTCTAGCTGAATGGCGGCATCCGGAACTCTGTTGCTGAGCTACCTCTCCATGAAAACAAAGACGCAGCAGTCTCTAAACTCACGCTGCGTAGCCTGCTGGAGTCGGATGTAGTCCAGTTTATTGTCCAGGGAGCAAACATTTGAGAGCAGACTAAATACAGACTAATACCCCCGCCCTCTTGCCGTGATTCCACTTCCTCGCACACTGCTTACGACATCCTCTCCCCCGGCCACCAGCATCAGGCGATGCCGAGGACTGGAGGCCTGGTCTCCGCAGCAAGCAGAATTTGCGTAGCGCCTCCTGCAGGTCATCATGCAGCTTGGTTGTTGCATAAATCCTATATTTGAGCAGTGTCTGGCGATGGTAGACACAAACACCGGTTGCTCTGATGTCCATGTGCCGCAAAAGTCGGGTTATTTAACAAAAATAACACCATTTTGGATCCGGAGTGGCCGCTGCGTGCTACCGCGCCGCCATCTTGAATCAATCATCTACGTAATTCGACACATACGCACAGTTCAATTTCAATCGCCCGAGTGCCACATCGATACATTTTGTGAACGTGCAGGGAGCCAGAGGCAGATGAAAGGAATTACTCTGAATTGATACGCAGTTCTCTCAAACGCGATTATCAAAACCCACCTGTGGACGGATGTGTGAGAAGACCTGTTTCTGAATTAACATTTTGAATGGGCGCTTCGTGAGTGCACGATTCAAGTGTCTCAGATCTAGAATGGGCCGGAGCTCTCCGCCTTTCTTTGGAAAGGGACTACATATAGCAGAATGCTGTTGAAGCGAGGTATGATGTACGAACTGTATCGTATAGCTGTGTTGTATTGTTTTTATCCCGGTGTACTCGGTGGGGATGAACAGCATGCAAATGTGTGAGTTATGAGCAGCAATTGCATTTCTGTGTCTTGTGAAAGCACAACACCGAAACGTATCTGTCTACCATCCCAGCGTACTTGGCGGTGTGCGTGTCGCATCACATTCATGACATAGTCAAGGCACATATCAGCTTGAGTTGATGGCTGGTTTGAACAACAGTCCTCTGAATCTAAGGCCAACACTTATGAGGCGAGTTAGTATGCAAGCCAGATCTATCTTTCTGGCATGGCTGGAGGAGATCACTGTAAGCCAAGCTCTTCAACTGCCCAATTGTGTATGTGAATCAGCTTTGTATCAGGGGCATTCACATGCTCCTCACCCTCACTGGGGGAATGAATGACAATATCCTCCGTGGATCATTCATATTCGATGCTACGAGGGACATGGCATCATCCCCATCGTCAGAACTGCCAAACGTTTGTGGAACGACATCTTTAAAAAGATACGCTGCGCACAAGTGACCCTTTTTGTGAAAGCCCAGAGGCTTATAAGGACATATATCTTAGAAAAACATGATGCGTGCCTATTGGGGCGGGGTCTCAAACATTATCGCCAATCAGAAGATTGGTGTTATTGTACAAGGGTTTCAATTAGGTTGTCAAGGAAAGTAGTTTCCCCATAGCAATGTTGAGTGGACTGAATAAAAAGGGAACTGGAGCTCGCACATGCCCATATGTTCAACAACTCTTCCTGTTTCGGCCACCAGGGGCAGTGGATTGAAGTTCCGTAAGCACACACTGATTTCAACTAAAGAACTTTTGGCCTCCTGTCGCCGAATTCAGAGTAAGTGCCACTTCTATTCGATGAAAATCTATTTAGCCATACAATGATGTCGTTGGATGGGCTAAAGGTAGTGTCCCCTCATCCAGGTAGAAATACAAGCTGAGATTGTGGGGTCAGGCTGGAACAGCTGCATATCATCTGCGTATAAGTGATAGGAGAAGCTGTGTGCCTTTATGATTAGACCTTATTATTACTATTATCATGATTACTACCACATATTCTATGTAACATAATCTGCTCTCTTCCTCTCTTATATTTACTTCTAAGACGTACCCTTACATATACACACAGATGGTCATTTCTCACTGTGTTGGGGAAAACTACTGATAAATAAAGATGGACAAGGCCAGAGGAACTCATCAAAGAAACTCGGTTTGCACTTTGTAATTGGTTCTTTTCCTATCTCGCTTTTCTTTTTTTCCCTCACAAAAATTCTCTCTGAAACAAGTCTTCTCAATCTTTCAGAATGTATGGCCGGACTAGTAAGTTTCTGCGCAACAGTACTTTAACCCACTTTAAACCCAGCATGCTGGGCTGTGGCTTCAATCATTTTCCATTTTTCTTTGAACATTCAAAGCACTCACATATTCTAATTGACACTTTATAGACACAAAATGTATAAATACAATTATTATTGAATTACTTATTTACAATCTTTTTTTTTATCTAATTACACAATGATGAATCATAGACATTACAGTTTTATCTTCTGTTAATGTCTGATCTTCTGTAGAGCTGCTTTGAAATTATGTGTGTTGTGAAAGGTGCTATACAAATAAAAATGACTTGACAAAGTGTAGTCAACATTTTGGACTACACACTCAAAAAAATATTTTAGACTATTTTTAAGATTCGTGTATTTCAATTTCATAACAAAATTCCATCTAATTGAATTGTGTAATGTTTAACTCAGTTACATTTCTAAAACAAAGCATTCAGTTCTATTTGATTTCATTAAAGATGACTTAATATTCAATGTGAAACTGAAATGTGTAAATCTTAAAATTATAATTTTTTTAGTGCATGTACTCAAAAGAGTCTACAAAGAATTGACTGAAGACTACATACATTTACATTTAAGGCATTTGGCAGTCATTATCACGCCATAATTCGATGTAAACAATCTATGAAGCAGGTAACACCTGAGTCAAATGTTCTAATACAGACAGTATGTTAATAGACAAATGGGGGAAAGAGATAAAAGAATGCTTTCATTCTTAGTCTGTAAAGCCAAAGTATTGAAACAACTAGTCCTTAGTGCTCATATGTAATAATTGATTCATATGTAAGTGTAGTGGTGATCAAATATTCAGCTAGAGTAGCTGTTTTCCCAGGATATGTGGGACTCCCCTAATATTAGATCTTAGATATTAAAAATATTTTGACAATTAAACCACACTTAAAATGTATGAATGTCATTGAATTAGATAACAAAATGCCCTCATTCTTTCAAATGTGCAAACTGCATGGATTGGACATGTACCTTTAGCTTATTTCAGCATCTGTTTACTATAGCTGATAGGCTGAAAGTGGAGATATACCACTGTTAATGTTTCATTAGTGTGAGAATGGAGGGTCTGGACGGGGTAAAGAGAGGCATACTGAGTAACAACAGGCCAAGAGCAAGAGAATGAGAGAAAACTGAGGATGAATGCTGAAGTTATGCAGAAGTTATTTCAGGACATTGTCCTGGGCTACTGGATGGGAACGTGTTGATGAATGGTGAATTCGTACTTTTTTATATTTATGTAAAAGGGTACTTGATGCATAGTGTGTAGATGGACCTTTTTTCAAATGAACATCAAGACTATATTTTTAGTCTGTAATTGCTCATGTTTTTAATAACCGTTTTGCTTTCACTCATTCATTTTAAATGGTCCAGCATGCATAATAATTATAATGCTTAATGTGTTTTAAAACAGAGTTAGATTGAGAGTAACATGTCACGTCGCAGGTCTTTTGTAAAATTCCCAAAAGTATGCCTATTTCATGTCAACTGCTATTGCAGTCGGTCTAGAAAAGTGAAGGTGTTTTTGCTGCTAAACTGTGAAATGAATTTAAAGTTGAAATTGTTTTTAAAACTGTAAACATATTGCAGGAATACACTGATTCTGAAGATGCTTTATAACAATAGAAATCTCAGACTTTTGAGTGCAGACCGTGGCAATCCTGAACCCAGTTTGAGGCATTGTTGCGATCTCTTCTGCCAGGGAGACACTGAGCTGTGGACTCAGTAACTGGTATCTGTCCCTGTCTGTGTGTGAGATACAGGGTTGATCTGGTTACTGAGCTGACGGTTTGGACAAATTCACAACACACAAGTTGGATTTTGGTATATAGGGTAAGATTGGGGAAGACATTTTCTCTTGACCATAGATGGCACCAAATCTCATCTCAACACTTTTATTGAATGTCTGTGCATGCTCCTCTTACAGTAATCTTGATATTTCATCTGAATATCAACTTTTGAGCGATTTATTCCATCTAAAGATTTTTGAGGTTAAATGATCAAATGTTTTGTCATTGGAAAATAGTGATCTGTGACATTCTATTATGTTGGATATTAAATGTTTTTAAGTCAATTTGTTAATGGGGGATCTTTCTATTCCTTGTAACCTAATAGGCTAATTGAGTGGATCATCTTACCCAGTAGTGGTGTAAGATGGCCCCTTTTCAGAATTTTTTATTTTGTTCTATGACAACAAAATTAGCAAATGTTTCTATTCGTTTCCATTGATAATATGTTGAATATGTAGGTCATTATCATGCACATGCTAAAAGTTTAACTATACATGTTACAATTTAAAAGTAAATGAACATTGATCTTAAGGGGGCCATCTTACCCTATCTTACACTTTACCACCTTCTGCCAAAACAATGGTTTGATATTTTTGTTAACTTTTCCATAAATTGTTTTTTTTTTCTTTTCAGAATTGTTTTACTGTTTTAAAATATTGCTGAAAATCCATGAAATAGCATATTTTTAACACAGATAATTTGTGGAAGATGGCTTCTATTTAGGCGAGCCTACTTTAAATGTTATAAACTCTTTTTGTTTTGGGCAATAACAGTGTAAATACAACTTATATAAGTATATACCTTCTGAAGTAATAAAGTGTGACAACTAGCCCCAATCTCACTTAATCAGAATGGCCTGTCACGAAATGTCTTGTCGTGTCAACTTTGACCGCTAGATGGCGCTTTAACATGAATACAGACAAGGAGAATTTGTTCCGCACAAAACATGCTTTTGAATAATTTCCCCATCAGTAAAATAAAAAGATATTACAAACTAGAAATTATGGAGTTTTAGACTGTGTTGTTGACATACGGCTTAAATAACCTATCGATACCAACCGATTATTGATGTACGGTTTGTTCGTATCTGCCGAAAGAAGCAGCTAAAATCAGCCTGGTTGTGTGACGTTATTAACTGGTTTTACTCGGTCCAAATTGCCCTTTTTTCTGAAGCTGGTGTTTGGTGTCTGGTAGCTGGTTTGTTGTGAGTTCAATGTGTACCATCTCAGGTCCCTTGTAGTCAAGCTGATTAACCAGCTATCCTACAAAAAACAACAACAACAAACCCCGTTAAAAACAGTTAATAAACAGCTACCACCTTAGCTGCCCCCCCAGCAGTGTAAGCACACAGTTGTGATCTTTGTCTTGCAAACATGGAATCATGCATTCACTTTAGATAGACCAATAAAATAAATACTAATAAAACGGGATGTGTTTCATTGAAAGGTCATTGCATATTAGAATGTGTATTAGGTGTATCTGAAGCTCATCAATATATTCAGGATGAGCTCTCTTATTACCAGCGTCTGCAAGGGGAATTGACACAGACTCCCTTTACTGATATAATAAATTAGCCAATTACACTACAGGTGTACACACACACACACACACACACACACACACACACACACACAGTTGTTATTTTCTCTCCCGCTGACACACTGATTTCTTCAAGGTAAAATTTCCAGACAAGCCTTTTGAAAGTCTCCTCAGAAAATAGAGAAAGAGAGAGAGAAGATGATCAAGGAGTGAGTGAGAGAGATGAGTTCTTCTATTTCACTACAGAGTTACAGATACATAAGTAGCGTGTTTGAGTAGTTCAGGTATAGAAAAAGGCATGTACTCAAGGAACATACATACATCACAGAACAGAAGTTTTTACTAGGTCACAGCTTTGTGAGGTATTGATTGTGAACATTCATGTGCATCCACATGGACACCGTGATAATAGTGGATCTTGCCTGTAATCGAACCATTTAAACAGAAACACACAAAAACAACCATTAAATTATTTCCAAGCAAAATAAATAAATAAAATTATGAGGTGTTCAGACAATAAAAAAAATAAAATGCACTAACTGTATGTATTTTGGTTAAACTGATACTAAAAAAAAGCTAAATATTTATTAACCACTGACATGGACATGAACTTTTCTTTTGTCAATATGATAAAATTTATATTTTTATGTAAGAATTCCTGTTGGAGTCCTTTTTTAAATAATATTTTCAAGGTTTCCCATAAGATTGCCCATTTAGAAATGTATTCCTCAACACTCAAATGTAAATTCATGACAAGACATTTTTTAAAGTAGACCCCAATTAGAAAATGTCAATATATATAAAAGTATTTCATATCCACATTGTTCATTTGAATAAGTTTCTATTTCAGAGTTCATGATGAGGACCGTCACACCAGAGGACAATTTCCACATTTGCCTGAAATTGTTAAAACATATAATCAAAAGCATTTTGAATAGAATTTCATGCCCTTGGGGAAAAAAAGAGTGTTTTTTGCTGTCCAGCCAAATGATGAAAGTACAAGAGAAAAATGATGCGCCTTTTTATTTGAGTACCAAAAATCTACTTGTCATATTAACTGGCATGCCATGTCATTATTATTTTTTTTAGCTTAAAGCCAGTTCCTATCTGACCCAGATCTGTAGCGTGGGTCACAGCTGGTGTCCCATCAGCACGGATGGGTTGGCCCGCAGTGATGCAGAGAGTAATGCGATGAAGATGGCATCCAGCCTGACACTGGTCACAACTCCATCACGAATTTAAAAGGCCCAGATAAACTGACTTCATACATATTCTGAACCTGCTGAGGCAAAAATCAGTAATCAGTCAAAATGACTTTGCTTAACATTTAAATTTGCTCAGTTTGCAAGTAAGCCAGTTTTCTCTGAAACCCACCTCCACCCCGGCTCCACAGGTCTAGATATGTTCCAACCCAAAAGTGTAACAGTCACATGAACTTCTTCAGAACGTTGAATCAGAACGCCGAATCATCTGTGCTAAAAAAAAGCTAGTGGTGTGAACAGCCCCCAACAAATAGGATGTTCCTCAAAGATTAACTGCACTAGAATTGTTACTCTCTTGGATTGCACTATATATCATACATCATTTTTGGGAGGCGAGTTCATTCTTAAATAATGGGGTCACTAACCCAGGGGGTCTGGTTGATTGAAACTAGCTTTGCAGATAGCTTGACTTCAACTGAAGTGTTCCAGAGAGCCCTGGAATGTGTGGGTGGGCTGTTGTTTTCAAATCATCTTCAGACAGTTTCTTCAATGTGGTCAGATATAATTTTGAAAAGTTGTGTTATAGCATAGCTCTTTTAAATTGCTTTGCATAAAAGCCTGTGCAAAACGAATAAATGCTAATTCTGTTACCAAAACCCCAACCATAACATTATTAAGACAAAACAAAAAAAAAAAATTTTTACTTACAAATTTAATATCTCACTATCTGGAGGTCAAAAGGGATGTTACGCCAACGCAGAGACTATTTAGCCCAAGACAGGGCAGTTGCATTCAAATAAATGGGAGAAATTGGAACAACCAAAATGGAGGATAGAATAGGAAGCCCTACATTACAGGTAACATCACATTTTAGATACAGACATTGGCTGTCAGATAACTCAAGAACGTGCGTTTTAAAATGAATGAATGAATTTTCTTTTCGTGATCTGAGCTCAAGAAGCACAATTTACGATACCATTGCTATCAGATTTGACTGCTTTTATGAAATGAGTTTTGTGGTCATAATCTTGACCAACTGTTTTGGAGATTTCAGTCTTTCCTAGTTCACGTAGACAGGAGCTGTACTTTCATGCAGCTTGTATCCACAGAAAATAGCTGCACAGGAGCGCCCCCAAGATGGCCACCAAGTGGACTACCTTGCTTTAAAAAAAGACTGGTCAAAGGCACAGCATGGGCAATTTTTGGGCAGGAACATTTGCCGCATGGTGGAGCATGCCCGGAATTCAGCAGGTCCATTACGTCTTTTACTTGCATGTTTTATTTACATTCTCTGAGTGTTTCTTTTTTCTTTATTTTTTATTACAAACTCTGGGGTTGTCTGACTCCCACACAGGCAATGAATGCCATTATTGTTTTTTTCTCTCAACCATATAAATATGTATGGAGCTAATTTTAAACTAGACCATCTCATGCATGCGACTAAAACCAGCTGGAATTGGTAGAAGAATGCTGGAGAGAGACGCTGTCTGTGAAACCACATGAAAACATCCCCAGCGAGGCATTTTATTCTGGTCGGAAGACTCGAGTACCACCTCAGTAACCCACCATTACAAGCCTGACAGCGCACAGCATGCCACTAATAATGCTACATTTACATAGTTGCTCTTATTTCCTTTGCCATGAAATTGTATATCACACTTGATCTAGAAGATAAATAGCTTTGAAATATTGCTGAGCTTGATGGTTAGCGGTTGTGCTTTCTGCTTTATTTGCTGCAAAAAAGAAAGAAAATCTTGTTTTGTCAGACTAATTTTGTTCCTGTCATGGTGAAGAGGTCCATAGAATGCATTTTAATTCTTGTTTTGAGTTCATATTTATCGCAAATATACACTCTTGGCCAGGAGTGAACTGGGAAGACAAATCGGCCCTGGATTTGAAATAAAAACTGGTGTTGGTAGGTGCATGGATTTCCCTGTCCACTTCTGCATATCGTGGCCCCCTTCGGCATATTGCGATGCCGTTTTGCTGCCCGTCTGGCCCCGTTTCACGGCCGGACCACCAGGAAAATTTGCGGTTCTCCCTATGGCCAGTCCACCCCTGCTCTTGTTGTGAATAAGCCTTTATGCTGCATTAAAGTGAGTTACATCTGTGTTGTTGGATGTTGATTTGTCTTGAAGTTCATCAAGACAAACTTTGATGTTGGCTTGAAAAGAATTCGCCTGGAACTTTAGTTTAATTTGAAAAGATTGAAGGTTGTACAAGCCTGACAGGCAGACAGACAGATTCAGCCACCAGAAAATGGTAAGTGGTTTACACTTATATAGCGCCTTTTTAACCTTAGCTGTATTCAAAGCGCTTCACACTGAATCTCATTCACCCATTCACACACATGATGGTGCTAGCCTGCCATTGGGAGCAACTTGGGGTTCAGTGTCTTGCTCAAGGTCACTTCGGCATGCGGAGTCATGTGGGCTGGGAATCGAACCGCCAACCCTGCGATTAGTGGACAAGCCACAGCCGCCCCGAAAACCATAATTCTCATCAGTGACAAAAGAAATAACATTGGGATTTTGAAAAAACAAACAACAACAACAAACTCAAGTTTGTACATATCAATATGTTGACAAATCCACAGTTTTGGGTAGAAACGGACATGTAATTCGAATTACATAATCAGATTACATAAATCAAGCTATTTAAAAAAAAAATTTTTTTAATGAAGTGTGCTTAAAGGGATATTCGGAGTTCAATACAAGTTAAGATCAACCGACAGGGATTTTAGCTTTGGGTCATGTGCCCAGAGTCTCTGCAGATACATGTATGGTGTTGCAGTTCATTAATCCTTAATGCTAGAGTCATGACCTGGTCTCTTTTCACAGTAGACACTTAAGATTGCTTTTCTTTTACTCTTGAGTCACAATTTTCATAACTATTATTGTCAAAGTAACCAAGCTAGAAAACTCTAGAATATTGTAAAATTATTAGTAAGTCATTTACATACATTACGCAATCATTCTGAAAAGATACACACATGTGCCAAGTGTGAAACATACTGAACACTTGATTCTTTTGTCTCTGTTACTGTTGCACCATTCGCAATTGACAATGCCTTTTAAATTCAAATTCAATTCCCGAATTTACATGATTCTGATTTCTATGCAAGTAGAAGTAAATTAGCATTCATATAAATGTTTTAAATTTCTTTTTTCTTTTTTTTTTTTTAATGAATACATATCGTTTTTCCAGTATGAATTATTGAGGTTATCATACACAAAAAAATTATGGGGTATTTACAATCCCAGAAACTTTAGCT
Source organism: Moxostoma hubbsi (assembly GCA_032164185.1). Lineage (NCBI taxonomy): Eukaryota > Metazoa > Chordata > Actinopteri > Cypriniformes > Catostomidae > Moxostoma > Moxostoma hubbsi. Next base: position 42,160,996 of record JAVLUX010000008.1, read on the forward strand.
AATACTAAAAATTAAAAAAAATTCAATAGAAATAGATTGTATCTAGTTTATATTACATTATATTAAATACATTGCACCATAATCACACAAGTGTCCCATCGACATTATTTCACCACACTTTTAACATTTAAGTCTTCGTCTTTGCATCAAATACCTAACAACAAATACCAAACAACAAAAAAAGTAGGGCTACTGGTTTAATCTGAAAGGAAACTCTCAGTTCTTTAATTCTGCAGGGAGCAGATGATTTATACACTTTTTGTTCCTGTTCACTATTTGGCCTGACTTTAACTACAACAATAGAAGTGCTATTAGAATGTGTGCAGGCCTTGAGAAACACTATCAATATCCTGGCAGCACAGGCCCATAGAGCTCTTTACAGCTCCAGGCTCCAGCCCTAGAGACAATTGAGCACTTACAGGCCCATTTTTGGAGCTTGCTTGTTATTTTATGTCAGTTATTCACGTTCATTGTTGGATAAAGTTGTTTGAGCAAAGGGGAGCTTTTGTCTCGTCACACAAAGGAAAGTCACACAAAGGAAAATATAGTGTATGTAAGTTTGTTATTTCAGTTTTATCACCTTACTTCAGCAACACCTGCCCTACAAACACCCCCATTTGGTTTGGAGTGTGACATTCCTTTCATAGTGGCTGGCTATTTTGGGACGTAGGAACCAGCTGTAATTGGGGGGCTGGTGGACACAGGTGACAGCCTGACATTACTAAAGGACTAGAATATTTCACCCTAATGCAGGACCAATAATGTTTGAGATGTAGAGATTTAGAATATTTCTTCTATATTTGTGCCACTTAAAAAACCCTTTGATGTTATTCTGCAGTAAAACCATTATTACTATTACAACTATTTCTATCGGGAAGACACACAGGCTTGAGTGAGGTTTAAGATGCCATTTATTTGATGAATGTAGAACAGAAAAGTAATGTCTCTCTTTGGCGTAGGCCCCGTCTGACGGTCCGAGGGAGTTGTACTCGGAACCATCATATCCTGCCGGAGATAGGAGGCAGGGGCGAGGAGCCTACCCCCGTGCGGGACGGGGCTCAACTGGTGGTGGTGGGATGGTGGAGGTTGCCGTGTTAGCGCACTGAAACAGCAATGTGATAGATTGGGAGCAGACTTATAAAGCAATGGCTTACCTGCGATTGGCTAGGAATTACCCAGCTAATAGTGTGATGAAGTACAGCTGCTAGTCTTCCCGCTAGAACTACGCTGCGCTCACATCACTTAACGTTAAAGTCATCAATATGTTTTATACATTCTCATAACCACAAACTTGCAGCAAATTCCCCACTGATTATATTCACATGCAAATTAGCATTGAGGCAAACTCGCAGCAAATTGTCCACTGTTGCCAAAGGTTTGCTGCAGGTTTGCCACTACCAGTGTAGAGCTGCAAACATCTGGCAAACATTTGTGGCATATCACAAGCTCATTTGAATGTGAACATAATGAGAGGAAAATTTGTAGCAAGTCTGAAGTCTAGTTTGCCAGAACTCTAGATTTTTTTGTAAGGGTTCACACACAGAGTAAGATTTTTCTTTTCCAGCCCCAGTCATTTGGCACACTTTTAGGCTGTTTTCAACCTTACTCGTTTGGAGCATTTGTTTCGGAACCTGGTGTGTTGCTTGTTGTGTTTTCTCCATTGGTTCGGTTCGTATAAGCAAATATTTATTTGCAGTGCAACCTCTGACTGGAATGCTGTGACTTTTGCATAATTTACAGGTATTTGTTACCATTATATTCAACCCGATCTCATTAAAAGTCGTACATAATTTATGAGTTGGCTATTTCATGTGGTCTTGCACTATGTTGGTTGCATAAACTCGTACGATTCATCACATGCAAATTCCTGGATGACCTTACCCAAACCCCTTATCTACACTTAACCAATCAGCAGAGTGTGTAAACATGACAGGAAGTTGTTGTTTGAGACAGAAGCAAGTAACTGTCATGTATTAGATGGAAACGATATCCAGCGACGTCATTAGCTGTGGTGAAAGTCGTTGGAAGTCAAAGTGCAGTCTCACGATATCATATGAATCAGCCAAATTTAGAAAAGTCGTGCGAATCCTGACAATTTCGCCTTGAGATTGAGTTGGCTATATCCATGTCTGACCTAAACCCCGGAACAGCGCACAAACATTGACCAATGAGGGGACTGTTTGCTTTCATGATGTGACTTAACACATTTTTGGTTCATTTTGAAATATTCCCCTGTGACAGCGAACGCAACCATGAGGAAAATGCAACATCGTAACTATTTAGCCCGTTTCGTTACGAATCAAGCAAGCCACAGGTCTGAAAATGCCCTCAAAATGCTTTTTTGAATATTTTTTGCAATAAATTATTATGATTGTATATATATTTACTAGAATTGGTTAGGTTTAGGTGTAGGGTTTTAGTTAGGTGCTCAAAGATATTAATATGATAGTATAATGTTAGAAAACGAATGTATTTCTAAGTCATAAAACATGTCGTGGCTAAACACGCAATAATATCCGGAGATTGCAAGTCTGTAATGGGATTGTCCAAAAGTAACGATGGTGCAACATGATCACATGGGAGGTCGGCATGTTGTTTCTGATACTTCTGATATCCTAGGATCGGCCACATTATGCAGGCTTACTGACAAGCGCCATCTCCTTTCAGACATGTTTGCATCGGCTCCAGCATGTTTACCTTCCCATGCTGCAACGTGGGAGTCCCGGGTTCAGGTCCCGTGTTGAAACCAGGGAGTAACCACGATTGCATAATCAGTGCAGAGCACGATTTGTAGCTTATGTTTTTTCACTCTAATATTTCAGTTTTAATCAGCTGATGGTTAGGTTTAGGTTTAGGTTTGGGGTTTGTGTTGGGTTCAGTTTATAAAATATACGTTCCTCTTAACTGCATTCTAGCCTGTACAGCTGAAAACAACTCACCTTTGTCCCCCCTCTATGGACATTTCACTTGGAAAATGGAGCTCACATGTGCTTATATGCCCAACAATACTTACCACTTTGGCCACCGGGGGCAGTGTTTCGAATTTCAGTAAGCACAGACCAATTTTAGCTAAAGAAAAGTCAACCTACGGTTTCTGATTTCACTGTGAGATGAGTCTGGATGGTGACACCTTGCTTATGAGACAGCCTTGATTTTGGAGATCTGCTATGATGATTTTTTTTTAAATTTGTATCAATTTATGAGGAAGGTGAGCTGCTTACCATTTAGATTAGCATTAGCATTTTCACCTAACAGTGATTGATGAAATGATGAAATCAGAGACCCTCCCCTCGAAATCTGAACAAAAGTCTGCTTTTATTTCAACAGTACCTTTTATTATTCTTTTAAAATGAAGAAAGGAAACTGATATGTTTAAGCAGTAAAGCTCAAATAAAGGTCTCTTCCTTTCAAGTCAAGCTTGTATTTCAAAAATCACAAATATCAAACAACATGACCTAAAATATATCCTCTAAATCCAAAATTACTTACTTTCTTAATACTATATAAACACATTAAATAGATGATATGTCCAATATCAGATAGCGCAACACAAGAAATATACAAAATGCTAAAAGGAACTATCATGCTTCTTTATAAAGGAATCAAATCTCCCGAGAACTTGTTCCGGGAATGTTTTCCATCCTTCTGAATTTTCAAGGGGCAAACCAGGAGGGCATGGCACATTCCAGTCTCTTTAAATGTCCGTCAGGAATCCTTATATACAGTCCCATCAATCTGAATTCTTGCAGTCTAGTTCAACACAGCTGTTCTTCAAACTTCATACTGTCCTGATGCTCGTAACACCAGCCCGTCATGCTAAATGTAGGTCTACTCACTCTGTATATGTACAACAGAGTAAGAGGCTAAAGTGTGCGCTTGTGGAAGTGTTTATGAACGAGTCCCAATTCACATACCATCTGTCCTAATATGCAAGATTATACAAAATAATAATAAGTCGAAAGATAACTTTGGTGGCGTGCTATCTCCAGTTGATTATCAAAGTGTTCTTCAGATTTTGTGTGTCAGCATCAAGCTTTTTAGGCTAATTCTACCCATTAGAATATGCAATAGAAGGAGGCGGCATTTGCGAAGATCCTTGTTTGACTATCTGTTGCAGAATTTTCTTTTTAAATGGTTATCCTAACAGTTAAAGTTAAGTGTGTCATTTCCCCCACTGACTTGCATTGCATGGATATATCTCCATGCATCAAAATATCTCCATTTGTGTTCCGCAGAAGAAAGTCACAACAGTTTGAGATGGCGGTAAAGTGAGTAAATGAGAGAATAATCATTTTTGGATAAACTCTTCCTTTAAATGTCAACACAAACAACAAATGCTAGCGCAACAATGACGTCTATGGTATCAAGACTTTTAAGTCGTAATACTGCCATACCGTCTTACAATGTACTCAAAAGTATGCACTTTCCCATCTCCAGCAAAGTACATACATTTAGTGCATAATACAAGCATGAAATTGGAACGCAGCCTATGTTTACATGTGTTGTACGCAGTATGTGAATGCGTGAAATATGAGATGTACGATATATACAGTATATATACTTTAAATATATGTGTCAGTATGTGAGAATGTTGTCCCTTTCCGACGGAGCATGTCTGAGCAGGATTGTGTAGTAGATACTGGTTACTTTTTTGCTGTGACAGCATGTAGTGTTTGAGTGTGTATTGAGTGTATGTATTGAAGCCCTTAGTGCATGGCATCTTCATACATGTCTGTTCTAAGGCATAGCAGTATCCCTCCGCCCAACATGAAGATGGTGGCACCCCAGCCCAGCCCATAGCCCCAGTTGAACTCGTGGTATGTTTGCAAGACTTTGCCATCGATAAATTTGATTGGGTAGAGCACCAGAGCACAAGCCTGGAGGACCACTGCAAAAGAAAGAGACAAGAAATTAGTATGCACATGTATAATTAAGGAATAAGCAAAGACAGGTACAAAAATAAGGAGTGTTGTTAGGCAAGGCGTAAAGCAGAGAGCCTGAACTCTCCTCTTGCTGCTTAAACTTGTGTCTGATGTGGACACGGTATAACTGATGTTTATGGTTGCCAAGGATCTTTGCAGTTCGCTGCATAAAAATGATAGTTCACCCAAAAAATGTAAATTCTCATATCATTTACTCACCCTCATGCATCACAGATGTGTATTACTTTTTTCTGCCAATCACAAATTAAGATTTTTAGAAGGATATTTCAGCTCTGTAGTGAACTGTGACCTGAACTTTGAAGCAAAAAGCTCATAAAGGCAACATAAAATAATCCATAAAATCCATAGTCTTCAGAAGCGATATGATAGTGTGGGTGAGAAAACTATCAATACATTATTCATTTTTTTACTACAAATCTCCACTCTCACTTTCACTTCAACTTCCATATTCTTCTCCTTTTGTTTTTTGGCAATTTGCACTCTTCATGTATATCGCCACCTACTGGTCAGGGCTGGTCAAAGGTGGAGATTTATAGTAAAAGGACTAAAATATTGATCCGTTTCTCACACGAACCTATCATATCGCTTCTGAAGACATGGATTTAACCACTGGAGTCATAGGGATCACTTTTATGCTGCCTTTATGTGCTTTTTGGAGCTTCAAAGGTTTGGACCCTGTTGACTTGCATTGTGTGGACCTACAGAGCTGAAACATTCTTCTAAAAGTCTTCATTTGTGTTCTGCAGAAGAAAGAATGTCAAACACATCTGAGATGGCTTTTGATATCCATTTATTATAGAATTAAAATGATGTACTATCAACACATGCAGATTTCAAACAACATCTTTAAATGTTGCTCAATCATTCAGATTTATTAAAGTTAAGTTCAGTTAATATAATGTTGCCCTCATGATATCCCAGGTGTGTATGACTTACTTTATTAACGAGAACACATTTGAAGAAAAATAGAAAAATATCGCAGCTCAGTAGGTCCTTAAAATGCAAGTGAATGGAGATTTCTATTTTGAAGTTCCAAAAATCACAGACAGTCAGCATAAACGTCATCCATATTACTCCAGTTGTTAAATTAATGTCTTCTAAAGCGACATGATCACTTTTGGTGTGAAAAAAGACTAATATTGAAGTAATTTTGAACTATAAACCATCGCTTGTCTAAAGCTAGAAAACCGGGAGTACAGGGTTTCATTGCAATGTTGAAAATATCTTTAAACAAATGATGTTAGTAAGTGATTTTATCACACTTAAATCAAGTTGACATGTATAATGTTTACATCTTGTGGCTATGTGTATTTTAGTGTATATATATCTGGCCGCATTTAATTCCATTCCATGTACATTGCTGTAACAGTGATTTTTTTTGATAAACAAGGGGCGAGGCAAAATAATTATTTTTTGTGCTAATCAATAATATGCCATTAACACTGTTGATTAAGCTTGTACTACTAAACTTGTACTGAACCCAGCATATTCCTTTAAAATATTGTGATATGTACTATTACAATGATATACAAGTATTCATCCTTTGATAAGATTTTGGTCATACAGTCCACCACCCCTAGTCAGAACTACATGTATTTTAACAGATCTAGTGCTGTCACGAATATGAAATTTGGCTGACGATTAATTGTCAAACAAATTATTGCAATTATGACGATTAATTGTCTCGTTAAGGGTAATTGTCAGGATTGTCATAAATTGTCTTTATTTTTTTTTCTCCCCAATATGGAAAGCCCAATTCCCAATGCGCTCTAAGTCCTTGTGATGGCGTAGTGACTAGCCTCAATCCGGGTGACGGAGGACGAATCTCCGCTGCCTCCGCGGACCGTCAATCTGCCCATCTTATCACATGGCTTGTTGAGCGCATTACCGTGGAGATATAGTAGCGTGGAGGCTTCACGCTATTCTCCATGGCATCCACACCCAACTCGAAAAATAATGTTTTAAATATCAAAATATTTTAAAATACTTAAAATAAGTCTGTTTTTGGTCAACTTTAGTTTTGGTCAATTTGACATTTACACTTGTTTTTTGAACTTGAAATCACTTTTATACATATATTATAATAAAGTGAAACCAGAGCGCTTTGCATTCACTATAAAAGTTTATACTTGTTCATTTATATTTTTGCGGGAGTTTGGTGCGAGCCTCTGCTGACCGCACACGCATCACAGCGGTTGACGTGCTCTTCAGGACAGGAACTGGTTGACGTCCGCGGTGTGGCTCAGCACAGTGGCGGAGCTAGGAGTTTTTCACAGAGGTTGCCGGGCAGGGGTCAACGATCAGTCTGTGGTGGCACAGAAATCATCTGATGGGGGCGGGGTAGGTGTGGGTGTGGTGGTGGTTGGTGTAGAAAGTGGAGGCGCGTGGAGACAAAAACGGGAATTGCGAGTGGGGTGGCTAATACGTTCTTGGTGTCCCCTAGTTCCACCCCTGGCTCAGTGACGCTCCGACTCGGCGTTCAACTGAATGACACACAAATGCGCCGTTCATGGCATTTATACAGTATATTCGCTTACAATTCCCTTGTTTGGGAATAAAACGTGATTGGAATTTGAATGTCCAGTAATCACGGTTGTCTCAAATAACCACGGTCAGACAGTCATTTAATAATTGCGACAGGCCTAAACACACCCATGCAAAAATGATGAAAGGAATAAAGGAATAAATAAGAAACCAACTAGATGACTACTGAAAATCAATTACATCAAATAAATATACAGGAAAAAGCATTGAAAGGTCTCAGACCTCCAAGCAATGGCTTTTAAGTTAGCAGGTCTCTCTGTGTAAAAAACTAAATCATGAGAGAAATTGAGCATGCTGTCAGGTTGCAGGCGCTGGCCTAGTATGTGTATTAGATCTGACACAAAGTCTCATTCCCTGAGGTTTTCATCACACTCTTGCTTCTTTGTGCGAGACTAAAACGGTTTCTTGTTGTTGCTGCGTAATACACCGTAAAGCTCTCGGTGTGTTCATGTGAATATTCAAATACAAACACAGCCCAATACCTTTACGCTCAGAATAACACACTGCTTTGGAATCAGCCAGTAAGACAGCTTGACAGTTCTGCACCATTAGACTGCATTATGCAGCCATTATGACAGTGTATCACAGTGGAATTCTCAAAGCTGTAATGTTTCCTGCTAACAGATTTCAGCAGCATTCTTTGATGGAGTTGAGGTGTGGTGAACATTCCAGACAACCCAAGCAATATAAACTGGAATGATCCTATTCCAGAGAATAGCCTCAGATTTCACACCTATGGACCACACACAGCCACTGACTCTTTGCACAGTCATACAAACGAGGTGTAGCCAATCAGAAATTAGCATAATTAATTCTGATACAAGTAATGTCCAGCATCATCCAATCAATGCCAACTATGTTAAAATAAAATAAGACATGATAAATTCTGAATCTATGTACTAGTTACATTGTCCCATGTCTGCCAAACATGTTGAGTTGTCCAGGCATCATCTGCAGCCTGAAACTGAACTAACATCGGATGTTTGGAGTGAATGCACTTGGCTGCATAGGAAAGCTATAGGATGCTCCCTTGCTCCCTATTTAGTGAATGATTTAACCTCCAATGTGCTGTCTGTCTGCACTGGCCTCAAAAAATTTGAAATGCACCTTTTTCATCCTAACTCCATATAAAGCCTCTGAAAGCAACCTTTATCAGCTTTTGGATGAACTCATTGATTCTCAATGTGATAATGCACAGTGAATATAGGATTTCTAAAGAAAAATAGTGCTAAAGTATAAAATAGTGTACATTGTGTTTAGCAGCGTGGCGTTTCGCAAAACAATCGTTCAAATGTTCAAAATGGCATACTGGATGAAACTAGAGACTCGACAGTTTGAATGTAAAAACTTAATGAGGTTTCTTACCAGATGTTGTTTTGTTGGTGTTTGGCGACAAACTCCACTGTGATCGCTGCCGTGCTATATTGGCCCATGACTCAGTACGTCGAAGGTTTAACCATCTACTGACAGCCCAGAGTCTTCTGAGCTGAGATCAGTCAGTTTAAACGCATTTAAATTATGATTTGCATATAGCGAAACCAAAATACAACGTCCATGCATGTGTACGCTGGGAAGCACGATGTTAAAGTAATTCAAAGAGTACCACAGTACTTTGGGTACTTTGATATATGGTTACCATATTCATAAACTATTACATTTACATCAAGGTAATTCAAAGAATACCATAGTACTATCATAGTTTTTTGCCAGGCCTATATGATTACCTTATTCACATATCACTGTATTTGGTGCGTCCATGTAGTAAATGTCCAAAAAACATGGTAATACCATGGTACTTTTTTTGATGTTTTCGTGTTGACTACAAGGTGTTTTGATACTCTTTTGGTTGGAAAATGTCTTTACCTGCAGTAGTCATTCGCAAGCTGCACACATGTTGATCTTAAAAAAAAAATACTTCATCACTGGCAAACCATAGGTCACATTTGCAGGTTTGGTTTCCATTGATTGTAAATAATAATCCTCTGCAACCAGGGTTATCTTTGCTTTCCCTGTTTTAAAATATGTTAGCGTTTTAGCACAAAGGAACCCAAATGGTTCAGCAGCGCATGCGTGAGCATTCTGAGCCATTATGATTGAATCGCCAGCATGATGTAGCGGTGTAGATTTTGTCAACGCTTTGCTGCTACCTAATCAAAAGTGTAGCTTCACTACTGAAAAGCTACTTCACTTAAAAACTAGCAAAGCTACAACCTCGCTATAGGCTACTGCCCATCACATGTCAGATGGTATATTTAATTTGATCAATATGAAAACAAGGCTGTCACGGATACATGTACAGCTCTCTTTCAATGGATTGTAGTGTTGTGTACCTTGGTGTTGATCATTAAATTGGCGAAACATTGAGAATATTCCCAAAAGTGGACAAAAAACTAATTTGAGATGTGAAAATTAGACCTTAAAGTCACATAGTTTCAGAAAGTGCTGAAGTGTGTATTCCGCTCACTAGTGTAACCAAAGGGAATTGCAAAACTAATTGTTAGTGCTGATAGTCCCGCGGTAAACTCACACCGCTAGTTAAGCCAATAAGCGATTTTCCACCATCAAGCTGAATGGTTCTGAGCACGGTACAATTACAAAACATAATGGTAACGCCAACACAAATGTAACTCAGTTGTTTAGGTAGCTGGCCAAGTTTGCAAAATCACTATTTTTAAATTACATTTTTCATATTCATAATCCATCGTGGTGGAAATAGAAACTAAATCGACACGATTTTGGAAAAGTGGTTAATGTTGCTGCGTCTGTCTGGAAGGGTCGATCAAACAAACATGCCAGAGTTTCTTTAGTTGAAATCAACCTATTTGTAGGCTTTGTTATAGTAAACGCCTACTCATTGTCACTCACACATCATTTGTCACTTGTACCTCAGCAGTTCCTTAGCTGAAATGTCTACTGTGTGTAAAATGTTCCCCTATACAAATGTGATTAATTCTCTAAGTTTAAAATCAACAAAACCTACGTCCGGGGGCCTGGGTAGCTCAGCAAATAAAGACGCTGTCTACAACACCTGGAGTCGCAAGTTCGAATCCAGGGCGTGCCGAGTGACTCCAGTCAGGCTTCCTAAGCAACCAATTGGCCCTGTTGCTAGGGTGGGTAGAGTCACGTTGGGTTAACCATCTCGTGGTCGATATAATGTGGTTCTCCCTCTTGGTGGGGCACGTGATGAGTTGTGCGTGAATGCCGCGGAGAATAGCATGAAGCCTCCACACACACTAGGTCTCCGTAGTAACGCGCTCACCAACCCACCTGATCAGACACGCGGATTGACAGTCTCAGACGCGGAGACAACTATGTCCCTACCCTCAACCTTAAACCTACACCTAGCCAATAGTGGCATAAACGCAAATGTGTGAAAAACACAATTGCTGAGGCAACCAATATATGGGAAATGTAACGTGATTCACTGAGACCAGGTGGCATAAATTAAACACACTCCATGTTCCTTTGAAAAATATTTAAATCTGGTATGTACTAACAGGGGTGAAACCGCAAGAGACCAGTGGAGAACAGTAAGTCTGCAATTCATTTATAGGTGTCTGTTATCTAAATGGATATCAGTATCACTCCCTAATGGAATAACAAAAAGCGAAGAGAGAGATCAGTATCAATCTTGTGAGGATATTTACCTAGCATTTCATTACAGAACAGGATATTACAGGTCAACATCACTTCCCTTACTGAACGCATGGAATGTTCAGTCTGAATGAAACACATTCTTTCCCTCCAGAAATATACACACATTTTGAACATTCAATCACATCCTGATTTTCCAAAAATGGAAAGGACATGGTCCAGATATCCGACACTACCATCAACACTTTGTGACCAAATGTTTTCTAAGGGGCTGTTCAGACTGAATGCGTTTTTGCAACAAATCTAACAGACACAGATGTCTTTTAACTCAGCACGGTGCTTATAATTGTGGCATTTTTGCATGAGAGACATGGCAATGAGTTTTCTCTAGTGCAGGTTTACAGTGCAGACCAACACAAAAATTCCCAAACTATGGCCACCAGAATTACAAAAGTGTTCGCTTGTAGTACGCATGCGCAAAATCACATTATTAAAATCTACTAGTCGGAGGGTTGTCTGAACAAATACTCGACCTACCTGTATTAAAGGGATAGTTGACCCAAAAATTGTAATTCGCTCATCATTTGCTCACCCTCATGCCATCCCAGATGCGTTTGACGTTCTCTCTTCTTTAGAACACAGAATGTTTCAGTTCTATAGATCCTCACAATGCAAGTCAACAGGGTCCAAACCTTTGAAGCTCCGGAAAGCACATAAAGGCAGCATAAAAGTAATCCATAAGACTCCAGTGATATAATCCATGTCTTCTGAAGAGATTTGCTAGGTGTGGGTGCAGAACAGATCAAAATGTCTTTTTAAAAATATAAATCTCCACTCTTACTTTCATATTCTTCTTCATTTATTTTTGGCAATTCAAATTTCTGTGCATATCGCCACAATATTGATCGCCCACAGCTATCATATCTCTTCAGAAGACATGGATTATATCACTGGAGTCTTATGGGTTACTTTTATGCTGCCTTTATTTGCTCTTTGGAGCTTCAAAGTTCTGATCACCATTCACTTGCATTGTGAGGACTAACAAAGCTGAAATATCCTTCTAAAAATATGAATTTGTGTTCTGCAGAAGAAAGTAATAAACATGATTCTCTCAGTAAGTGATGAGACAATCTTTCATTTTTTGGGTGAACTATCCCTTTAAAAAAGCCTTGTCATAATAGGCTGGTCTCAGGTTCAACATGATCAGAAGCGTATCTTAGGAGGTGTTTATATAAGATGCGCTCGTGCATTAAAATCTGCTAGATGGAGCGCAACTGAATGGAACAGAATGCAGGACTAACGAGACGCGTTTTAAAAAAAAATATCAGACCAATTTCTCACTCGGTCTCGTTAAAAACAGAGGAGACATGACGCAGCGACCAAAGATGTCTGTCTATATGTATATGGCTAACAGCCATCTAACAGGCATACCAAGCACAACGTTAAATTAAAGTAACCCTGCTTTCCATAAAAGTGATTAAACTGTTGATCGGCTCAACCGATCTATAACCACCCAATGCATCTGCAGTCATTATAGACTTGCAGAGCCATCATTTTAATCTTGGAAGTTGAAAGACAGACTTCTGACACCCTATTTCACTTTCCAAGTAGGAAATTGGAAATTTCAGCTTTCCAAATTGAATAAAACACATCAAAGACGACTGTTTCCTTCCTCCGGAACGCATGAATCTGTGTCTGCATCAGAGAGTATGTACGTTTGCAAGACCATTAAAAAATAAACGGCTTCCTTTCTTTTCTAAACAGTAACAATCACAGGGCCATGGGAACACACACACATACACACTCACACACACACACACACAAACACACACACACTTTTTAATGACCCTTCCTGCTTGGCTCCATAAGGGGACTTTTATCCACATTCAATCTGAAGGCCATTACAGCTAGGAAAGGAAACACCAGCTATACATTATGCACCCATACAAACAATTGTAGTCACAACATATAAGGGTTGGACGGCATGTCCATAATCTTATATAACACAACATGGTATGAGCAATTTTGTATCACAGTAACAGTTATTTCTAACTAATTTTTGGTGGAAATACAATTGCTTATATAGTAAATGATGGCTATTTTAAATAATCATTTGAATTCAATACTTTACAATTTGTATGGGTTATTCCGTCAAATCAAAATTTCATAAACTTCACCAGCAATATTTGTTATTTTGTTAACAGTTTTTCAGGAGAAAGATAAACATAAATGATGGTGCAATCCAGAGTAGAGGGAGCTCAAAATGATCATTTTCACCTATGATTTGGAGAAAAACTACAGGTCAAAAAGGTGGCAGCATCATTATTTTATTTTAACACGGGTCTACTAAAATCAGTTGACTTCAGCACCACTTGTTGTTGCATTATATGCCAATGATGCGAGTCCAAAAATGGAACAATAAGTCCAGGAGTATTAAAGATATCTTGATATCTTTTTAGAATTTGGTTCAGAATTGTCATATTGTTGTGAGATATACAGAAGAACATCTAATATTCTGCACACACACTGTGATTGCACATCAACTGAATTTGAGAGAGGTGGAAAATCAGTCAAAATCAGCTATAGATGCCATGATGGAAAATCAGAGGGACGTCCACAGTGGGACTGAACCATGTTTCAACTTGCATGCCGAATTTGTTTCAGTCCAGACAGATTTACAGTAAAATGACTGAGCCAAAACTACTGAGATTAAATCCATCTACAAATTCATTCATTCATCCATCTGTTCTCCTGTTTTTCTAGAAAGCTGTGAGTATGTGTGGGAAAAACTGTCTGAGATTTGACTTACATAAGAGGAAATATGTCTTATGTAATGACAAGAGAGTGAGAAGTTGTATGAAGTATGAAGCAGAGATCCAGTAACAGCTGTTGCAATGGCATGTGTATGTGTGTTAAAGGGATAGTTCATCCACAAATTAAAATTCATCATTTACTCACCCTCATACCATCCTAGATGAGAAGGACTTTCTTTCTTCTGCAGAACACAAATGAAGATTTTTAGTAGAATATTTAGCTCAGTTGGTCCATACAATGTAAGTGGATGGTGACCAGAACTTTTAAGCTCCAAAATCATTGAATAAAATAATCCAGAAGTCTCCAGTGGTTAAATCTAGTATATCTTCAGAAGCAATATGAGTGTGGGTGAGAAAAGGATCAATATTTATGTCCTTTTTTTTTTTTTTTTTTTTAAACTATAAATCTCCAATTTCACTTTCACATTCTTCTTTTGTTTTTTGGCAATTCACATTCTTCATGCGTATTGCCTCCCACTGGTTGGGACTTGTCAAAGGTGGAGATTTATAGTAAAAAAGGACTATCTGGAGTCATCTGGTCTCTTACTGGAGTCATATGGATTACTTGTATGCTGCCTTTATGTGATTTTTGAAGATTCAAATTTCTGGCCACCATTCAATTCCATTGTATGGACCTGCAGAGCTGAAATATTCTTCTAAAAATCTTTATTTTGTGTTCTGCAGAGGAAAGAAAGTCATACACATCTGGAATGGCATGAGGATGAGTAAACGATGAGAGAGTTTTCATTTTGGGGGGAACAATTCCTTTAATAGTAAGGGTGGTGACACTGCACTGACAACCGCTGTACTCTGGGCCCAAAATTAATACTCACCAACAGCCAAACGCTGTACATAAATAAAACAGCCAGCAAACAAACCATAATTGGCCAGCTGACAGATAACATTAAGGAATCGCTCATAATGCACCATTTATATACAGTGTTGGGGAAACTACTTTGAACTAGCTCTGCCTGGGCTACAAGCTACACATAATTTAAGGTAATTAAACTACAGTCAAGCTGCTATCTTGAAAAAGTAGTTAACTACACTAAACATTACTAACACAAATGAAACTAACTACATTGAAGCCAATTGAAAGGGTCAATTTTTTTAGATATAAACTAAACAACATACAGTATTATATGGATGGCATAATTAATTTGTTACAATCAGAGCAATATTTATCTAGTACAAAACAACGAGTACCTTGATTTAAGTTTCAGCACTAAACTTAACATATACATTTATGCTATGTAACAAAAAAACAATGTCATTTGTAATGGATTTATCAAGGCTTAAAATTATGCGCATGTACTGACTTTTAACATTCAATACGAATTTATAATACAACTGATATTGTTGCAATGTGCCATTTGGGGTGGGTTTATCTGAGATTATAATAATAATATACCATGTACGACTTTACATAAAACACATGGAAAAAACATTGAAAATTATCTCACCCTCAAAAGCACTCACAGTATCAACCCAGTACCTTGTAAACATGACTTCGTTTCCACGCAGACTGATGTAAAAAGCCTATGTGCCCTTAATTGCAAGTGTTACATTTTTTTATTTTTTTAAAGCCAGAATTAAAAAAAGACAATCAGATGATCGCATATTATATCAAGAAAGTGGTTTCCAATTGTTGTGCATTGTGCATAAGGCAACAAGTAAATGGGCTATGAGCATAGAAGTGGTCTGTGCAGTTTCATATAAGAGACCGGCTTGAATATCATCCTGCGAGTAACACCTTCACGGTTTACCGCAAATATTCAAGGGGCAAACTGCTAAATACAATTACATGAATTCCATTGTCATTTGGACTACATATTGTGACTGTACTCTGCTAGCCCTCTGCTGTACTATTAGTGAGTGTGACAGCCAGCTGCTCTCAGATCAGATCTTTTATGGCCTTTGCCATCCACTCATTGTTATGATAAAACTAAAAGTTCTGGAACAGCACATGAATCCTCACATGCACACACACACACACACACACACACACAAGCTTGTGTGGGTTTCATGGGAGCGTATTTGATGTAGAGTCGACTATTTCTGAAGGTAATTTTCCGGCATTAGAAGTCAAAGTCACAGGAGACGTTGCTCAAGGCACATCACAAGCTGTTTTAAAATCCTTAACCTCTCTATTCTCTCTATCTCTCCACTGCACTTTCATAAAGGGATAATCCTCACACACAGAGCTTGCTGACGGCTACGGCAGACAGTATGAGTGAGGAGAGAGGGGTAGCGGGTGCTTTTTGGTGAGGAAACATATTTCTCCTCTCATTAAAAGTGTGGATCGACAGAGAAAAAGTGCAATTTCTCTCACATCCACACTCTCTTCAACACTCAAGTTCTGTTTTGGGTATAAGAGACAAGAAGGTACTAGTAATAGCTCAGGAAATTAATTAATAAATAAATAAATACATGTAGGAATAGTTATAGGTCAAATATTATATTTCAGTCATCATTTACTCAACCTCTATTGTTCCAAACCCACACTGAATTTTGGAGTAAATATAGCAGAAAAGATTAAGTACTTTCTACAAGGCTGGTGTTCCCTCCATGCACTGGGCTTGAATAAATAATGAGTTTTGTTTCACTGTTCGCAAGTTGATTTACACCATTTAAAAATAGTTAATTATGTTGTTTCGTTTGATAACACAATTAATGCCGTGTATGCTTTTTCACTTCCTTAAACTTCATTCATGTTTTTACCCACTTCCTGTGGCTAAAATTGGCATGTGTTAATTTCCAAGAGGTACACGCTTGACTTGACTACTCATTCTAGCACAGAAACTGATTGTGTGGAGCACCGCACGCTTGTTCATTACGTGCAACGCATGACAAAATAAACACGGCAGCAGATTTACTGTAAGGAGAATGGAGACTTCACCCGCAAGTGGTGAACCAGGTGTGGAGTGATCTGGGCTAACTGCTGTATCTCTTGGCATTGCCTGAAAAACTGTCATCTGAACCAGTGCCAAACTAAACCACGAGAGAGAAATAATGTGTGCACGATAGAGACTGAAGGACCTGGCCATTCAGCAAGCTGCACTCTGGTATTCTTATAGAGACTACGAACAAATGGTCTCCCCCCATAATAATGCATTACGGATAAAATGGTTACGGCGCATCATATCAAATCATAAGAGTATCAAGGGGAGAATCATAAACCGCAATCTGTTTTTACCATTATGATTCAGATAGATCTTTGACTATTGCTTTGATCTGTTTCAAGCTTACTTCAAAAATATTTATGTTCCACACACACCCGCTAGAGGCGCTGCTCGCTCACTCTACATTAAGCGATGAATTCTGAGTATCTTTGATAACACAATATTTTGCAGTTTAGTAATATTGCAAGGCCATATTGTGATTTTAATCTTATTTCAATCAGAAGTACAACTTTAATGGATACTGTCACAAGATGTCATACGATGTCACAAGATCAAAGATGAGATCAAAGTCTGCATGTTTCAAAGCATTTTCAGTGTTTATGTTTTTTCAGAAAACGTCCATTTTATTCAAGTCCGTAAAGTCCGTAACGCACGTTCATTTCCCAATCTAGACTGGCAAAATACTTGTCTAGACTGAACATTTTCTGATGTCTGGACTCTATCTGCAGGGGTTTATAACTACAGTATACATGCATATGGTTTGATATACTGGTAATGACTACTTTCCATGAGCAGTTACATTTCATGTTAATGTCATTTCCGTAAAGCTGGAATTGCCCACAGGTGACACACAACCTCAAATATTCAGCTGCAAATTGTGACAATTATTTATTGTGACAGATAGATGAAGAATGTAGCTCGACTTTGAAAAAACCTGCTGAAGATTCAGTAAATGTTGTAACTGTGTATGTAAACATACCGAGTGTTGGATATCAAACCTGGCATGACACGTTTTGAGGTATCAAGTTAAGCACACATGAGATTTTAGAGCTACAATGGAGAGGATTTTCAGCGAATAACTTAAATTTCGTTCTGTTCTACAAAAAAAATGAAAAATTGCTTCAAACATATTGCTTCAAAAGCGCACTAAGAGCTTTTTGGAGCGTGACAGCCCTTGTATTTTCACAGTATGAAATGTATGTGACTCCTTTGGATGAATCACTTCTGCTCTATTCCTCATTAGTAAGTCGCTTTGGATAAGAGCGTCTGCTAAATGAATCAATGTAAATGTTATGACAATGCTACAAATAAGATGCATTTAAGATGTAGTGAATGTCAACACCATGTGTCAATGGCTCATTGGTGGACATGTAATATAATCCCAGAATTGTCCAGCTAAAGGCTCATGAACAATGGCATTATGGTCCAGCATGAAGTCAACGTGGATGTGTCTTACCTGCTGTGAAGAGGAACACTGCCACCATACGATAGTGCTTCCTGTGTGTGCCTTTACACAAAGAGATGAGTGCGATGAGGAAGGCCAATAATGTCACTGATGCCCCTGCTAATAACAACACCAGTGTGGCTATCTGCCAGTCTGAAAGAGAGAGACACACATAGAATCAACAATTAGCTTTAAGGGATATTCATGGTTCAATACGTTTAAAGTTGAGCTCAATCGATAGCACTTGTGCCAAAATACTGATTACCAAAATCACTTTGGTTTTCTTTTATTTAAAAAAAGCAATTTCACTTTGTTGCTTCTATCTTGGTGTAAATGGGTCTTAACACATATAGCTCAGTCAAACAATCTAAACATCTTGAACTCCACAGACGCCATTATTAAGCAAACAGATGTGTGGAAACACCATTGTCTTTACACTTCTCTCCACAGTATCTGCCAAATGGCACATGCAACCTGACAACGTTCTTACCTTTGGAGGTGTAAAGCAAGCATATCAACCAAACAAATATGTGTTGACATAGCTGGACGAAGGCAATCACATGTAGAACACCTTCAAACTTAAGCTTTTGGTGTGGATATGCGTATGTTTTATTTAAATGGTAAATGGTCTGCACTTATGTAGCGCCTTTTTAAACTTCTCGGTATTCAAAGCGCTTTACACTGTTGACTCATTCACCCATTCACACACACACATTCATACACCAATGGCGGCAGAGCTGCCATGCAAGGCGCTAGCCTGCCATTGGGAGCAACTTGGGGTTCAGTGTCTTGCCCAAGGACACTTCGGCACGTAGAGTCGTATGGGCCGGGATTCGAACCACCAACCCTGCGATTAGTGGCCGAACTGCTCTACCATCTGAGCCATAGCCGCCTCATGGTTTACGAACTCTGTTCGTTTGGTTGGTGTGCAAGGTCTGCTAACCAGCTCCGGAGCAAACGTCTTGGTCTCTTGGTTGTCCGTTGCAGGAACGCTTGGGAGCCTTCCGGGTCCTAGAGGGGGTTTGTGAGACGGGGGGCGTGCACTTCCTGTGGGGCAGTGGACGCTGGGGCTGAGAGCTGGGCCCAGGCTGAGGCCGAGCTGCACATTACTTGGAAGCCGCAGGAGGATGCCCTCGGCGGGCAGACGGGGCACGGCCTGTGCTGGAAGTGCGAAGGGGCATGATGTGAGAGATGGTCTCCATCTGCTTCTTCACCGCTGAGAACTGCTGGGCAAAGTCCTCGACGGTGTCGCCGAACTGGGAGATGGGCGCGTTGAGAAAGCGCGCTTTGTCCACTTCACGCATCTCGACCAGGTTCAGCCACAGATGACATTCCTGAACCATGAGGGTGGCCATCGCCTGCCCGAGTGACCGTGCTGTGACCTTCGTGGCCCTGAGGGCGAGGTCGGTCGCTGAGCGCAGTTGCTGCAGCATGTCGGGGTCAGGACTACCTAAGTGCAGATCTTTAAGTGCCTTGGCCTGGTGAACTTGCAGGAGGGCCCTCGTCAGCTCATCATGCACTTCCGGGAAGAAAGGAACCGGGGGGGCATGGCTGTGAGTGGAGCGCAGACCCGAGGAACCAATCATCCAGCCGCGAAGGCTGTGTGGAGGGCAGAGGATTCCAGTCCAACCTCACGCTGACGGCGGCCCGGGCCTCTGTCCGGGCGTGCTGACTCGAAAGTGGCAGCCCAATCGAGTCTTCCGCGTCAGACGCCGGAACACTCTCCGATGCAGTGGCGAGATCATCATACAGCTCAGGGGGCTCAAGAGGATAGGCAGACAGGCCGTGAGGCGATCCGCTGTCACCCCGAGCCCAGGCGGAAGTCAACGAGCGCGCCGGGGGGCGGGTGGTTCGTGGGGACGTACCCGGCGAACCACCACGTGGGAAACAGGAGCGATGCGGGGGGCGGCTGGAGTGGCGTTCCTTCTTAGGAAGGAAAGCCGCGACCGCAACGTTGCCATGGTAAGGTTCTCGCAGTGAGAACACGAACCATCCACAAATGCTGCCTCGGTGTGATCGCGGCCCAGACACACGAGGCAGCGCCTGTGACCGTCAGGAGCGGAGAGAACTCGCCCGCATCCAGGAACTACACAGGGGCAGAAAGGCATCTTTATAAAGACGCGTCCTGAAAAGGACGTTCAACGCCGCTGTGTATTGCTCTTTTAGAGAAAATACTAATTTAGGGAAAATGTATCTTTTAGCAGCGCTGTCGAAGCGCCCAGGGGCAAAGCTGCACTGCCGTGCAGAGAAGGAGAAAGCCGCTGATATGCGCTGTAGATCCAACAGCATATGCCGAAGTCAGAGATGAGAGGAAACAGACTGTGACTCGCAGCTCGCTGCTCACACAACCGGTCGGCTCAGAGGAAAAAAATTCTGAATGAACAGACGCATTTCACTCCCTTTATACCCGTATGTCCGGGGGCAGGACATGCAAATTCTGTCTGCCAATTTCTCATTGGCCTTTTCTCAAAGTTCAGAGATGCATAAGGCTCTCAAGAGAGACCCCTAGTGTCACTTCTTCAACACAACGTTGAAGTGAGCGACAGACAGGGAACTTAAATTTAAATCCAATCATGCATAGCATGGCTGAAGTAAAGGCATCTTGTTAACATGCACTCATTTACAGATACTCTTTACAGTACAGACGGTTTTCTTAAAGAGACAGTAGCGGTTTTTAGCACGTGTTCAATAAATCAATGTAAATACTTGTAAATAGTACCATTTATGCTTGTAAACAATAAATATGAAACAAAATATAATATATGCAATATAACATCATAGTTATTGATGGAATACATGGTTTAATTTTTAAAAAGCAAAAATGAGACCAAAATGATAAAATAAGATTTGATACTGGAAATATATTGCATCTATTGCACCTGACAACGGCACAGTGTAAGATTTGGAAACTCTACAAAACATCTGACAACACACATAGTAGATTGGACACAGCTTTCTGCTGCCCGGCTTAGAATTGTTCTGAGTAGTTACAGTGGGAATGCTGGATTGCTGATTTGGCATAAAAACTTAACTCTGGTTAAAGAAAAGTTCTTACACTATATGCCAGACACAAAGTTCATGCCACCTCACACACAATTTTCAAAAGTCCTTTTTCCCCATATTTCCACTGAAGTCTAATCCCACTTCACTTGCCCCAAATAAGGCATGAAAGGATCAAATTACAGGCTAATTTAACCTAATTTCTCATGGGTCCAAGGTTTGTGTGTGTCTCAGATTCATACACAAAATATATGCATTCACACACTTCACCTAATACACCATACAGTATTTCTCTCATATTTCTTAGCACTTTTTTCTCTGCGTCTCCTCCAGGGTGCTGTCTTTTTAATGAGCTGTGCCAAAAAGAGCAGTGAGGCAGCAGAGAGCTCAATACAGTCATGACAGCCAATCATGGGTGTGTGAGAGAAAGAGACAAGGGCTTTCCCAGGGGATCAATGCAATTGATTATTCATTGAGCAAAGTTCTCACAGTGTAAAGAGAGAGAGAGAGAGAGAGAGAGAGAGAGAGAGAGAGAGAGAGAGAGATAATGGGACCAAGAAAACAATTCTGAGTTGGTTTCTACCTGTTCTGAGCTGGTACCTATCACCCGAACATCCTTAACTGGATGAAAGTGTGAGTGGTGCTTGCATGGCCAGAACTCACGGCCATGATGCTAGGGTGTTGTGAGCGCTTGCTATGTCTTTGCTAATGTGTTCAGAGTGGTTGTTAGCACATTGCTATGTCTTTGCTAGGGTGTTCCGAGTGGTTTCTTACTGATCCAAGTGAAAAGAGCCCGCCCAAAATTGCTATTATATTTTGGTCAAAGTTTGTGGGATTTTTTTCTGCCAGTCTGGTCACTTAGAAAAGTAACAGCACAACTCTCCTCAACAATTTGCACGATTTAGGCATTATTCATTAAGCACAAACGGTGCAGGAAGAGTTATGTGACAAAGTTTAAAGGACAGTTCCAGGTTCAAAACAGGTTAAAAATATGTTCTTTTTTTTTTTTTTTTGCATTCTTAAGCTTTATGCTTTTGAATAAATAGACTTGTTTATTTGCTAAATTTTAAGCCTGCTATGTTATTGATGTTGGGTGTGTTTGGTGTACTTGTAGGTAGGGGGCCCAGTTTTGAAAATCTGCTTAGGGCCCCCAAAATGCTAGGGCTGGCACTGAACCTACGTAACATTTTGTAACAGTTAACATACAAGGCACAGCTGTCAAACAGCACACTTTGGGACCAAGAAGGAAAAAACAAAAATAAAAATGAACTTGCCATTTATCAAGCGCCAAAACTTTGCTTGATGCAGAACAATTTGGAATAATGTGACACAGTGGCCTAGTTTCCATCCACTTTTCGCACTGTTTTGTTATCGGCAAAGTGAAAATGCATAAAATTGTTTTAGAGAAATTTGCCGTCTTCTGCCTATTTCCATTCAAATGGCCATAAAATGGCCTTTTATCAATAAAAATGGTGTGCGTGGTGACATCATACCTAAAAAAAAACACTTTGTCGCATAAGTTTTGGTTTATCGCAAAATAATTCTGCCCTCAAGCCGTTTCCATACAGAAATGTGTGTATATCACTAATTCGCCTCCCAATTCCTCCGAAGTTTTGGTAAAATGGGGAAATTATTGAGACAATTAATTGAAATTAGTCAGCTTGCTATCATTTTAATTTCCAAATAAAAGCAATCAGGAGATGAGGAATTGCAATAAAAAGGGAGCAGTGTTCCTTCTGATGGGACTGTAATATTGGTCCTGATGTTGCACCTCTCTCAGGTTGCCACCGGTTCTGATCTGAAAGCGAATCATCATGGCCCTGTTCAAGTTGACAACCTGCACCAAATAGTGGTGAAACTTTTGGTCTTAGTAAAAGGAACATCCATCCATGTGTATATGCGGTGTGCACACATTTCACATATGAGACATTCCTGATACTCAACAGGATATTTTGAACTATCATTAATCTAAAGCATCACCATCACAACTGCATTATGTCCCGCATATTTCTCCAGCAACTTTTAACGGCCGACTGAACTTGATTGTCATCAAACATTTATTTTAGCATCATAATGCGATTTAGATTTTCTGAAGAAGCTCAGCAAATGTGATCCGAGGTAAAGAGGGTTAGATTTAAAATATTTAAAAGTTTTAAAATGTTCAAAAGCTCGTTTTCTGAAAGTGAACTCAGAATTGGACAAATAGTTCAGTGCAGAACATTCTGAGAACATCATTCAGCCGACTTTATTCATCTACAGAACAGGGTAAAGCTCATTTAAGTTTGTGTAAAGAAAAGGCATATATAGGCCTAAAAATATAGAATTTTTTCATTTGGTAATTAATTTTTTTAATTTTATGCTTTATTCGTTTGGTAATTTATTTAATTTAATACAGAGAATTTTGCTGTAATTTTTCAAAAGCTGAACAATAATTTCATATGTAATATAATAGTGTTCCAAAAAAGCACACTGATGTTTTTCTCCTAGTATTGTGTATTTATATTTCACTTAAACATCTTTGTGCACAGAAATGATATGTTTTTTTGGCATTGTGGGATAATTCCATGAATGCAGTCTATTATTCTGAATGGTGTGGAAAAGCAACTTTAATAAATTAATGGATGTCTACTGCAATTAAATGAATCACAAAGCACGGCCATTCATTTGTTCTCCGTGCACTTGTCTGACAGGTGCATGAGAGAAGTTTGTGTTGGCACTCCTGGAAGTTTCATGTTTGCAGCATCAGATCTGTGCTATGCCATTAATCATCAATCCATAATCACGTACAATAAATTGGCTTTTAATTATGAATTCCTTGTCATCATGATTAACACAGGCTAACAAATGTGACACTATATTTTTGCATTAATGCCAATTTACTCAACAAAAATGGTTTCCAAACCAGTTTTTCATCTTAAGTATCTACATATTATGTTGACACTTGTGAAATTTTAGTGATATTTAGCATTTCCATCAGCTTTATTTTGATGCGCTAAAACCTTTTTTGCAAAAAATCCTTTGATGGAAACACAGGGTTCTCTTTGCTGTCTGAAAATTTTCAGAACCTTGAAACTTTGTGACACCTGCAAAAAAACAAGCTAGATGCAATAAGAGTGCAAAAGAGCATTGGTGTCTTGACCTGCATTTTTGTAACTTAAAGGAATATTCGTGGTTCAATACAAGTTAAGCTCAGATTACAGTTACTGACTTTCAAGTTCAAGTTTACTTATTTGTATCCCGAGAGAAATTTAGTTTGCACTCAGATATTTAACAAAATACATAGAGAAATACTGAAATATATAAAAACACAATCCATTCACATAATACATGGTCGTACATCCCTCCCCGATGGTTATCTTCTATCTTTTCTCACTAAATTCAGCATTCGAATTGCTGCTGGGACAAAACATTTTTTAACTAATCTCATATTTTATTACATAAAATGTTGCCCAGAGGGCATCAGTGAAAACTGTCCAGATAGGGTGAGGCCTTGTTGAATGATGAGGTTGAGTTTAAGTTAAGGTAATTACTTTTAAATACATTACTTGGTTTACAAATATTTATAAATAATTTAACAATAACAGCCCATCAGGCACCAACAATCATCTATGCGGTTATCTAATCAACAGTGCAGTGCATAAAATCATGCAGATATGGGTCAGGAGCTTCAGATAATGTTCACATCAACCATCAGAATGGGGAAAAACGTGATCTCAGTGATTTGGACTGTGGCATGATTGGTGGTGCCAGACGGGCTGGTTTGAGTATTTCTGTAACTGCTGATCTTCTGGAATTTTCACACACAAGTCTCTAGAATTTACTCAAAATGGTGCCAAAAACAAAAACATCCAGAGAGTGTCAGTTCTGTGGATGGAAACACCTTGTTGATAAGAGAGGTCAACAGAGAATGGTCAGACTGGTTCGAACTGACAAAGTCTACTGTAACTCAGATAACCACTCTGTAGAATTGTGGTGAGAGAATGAGAGAATGTTATTCTGAGTTGCGGGTTGCCGTTGTTTGGCGGCACGAGGGGGACCTACACTATACATTATTAGGCAGGTGGTTTTAATGTTGTGGCTGATCGGTTTATACTGTATAGTTGAGTGCACAAATTTGCATTTCTCTTTTGTCTCATAAGTTTTCACACCCTTTTCAGAATTTATACAAATATAAGAGACAATAACTCAATATACAATGATTATACATATTTATATCAATATATAATTATACATAGTTATCTTTAAATATTAAAAAATTATATATATATATATATATATATATATTCAGATAATTAAAATGCTTTACATTCCTGTAGCAGTAGATTTAATCATTAATAAGACAATACAAAAAGTGGCTTTAGAATACAATGTATTGTTTATACCATATTATTGATCATAAGTCAATCATTGTCATACAGTTCACAGCAATCCATTTCACAAGTGAATTTGTCAATCAGTTTGAGATTTAATATGAGGGCTTGTTTAAGGACCCGTCAATGTACACCTGCGTCAGACGTCTCGGGTGTGTTGCATCATAAACATAGAATGTTTAGGTGACTGTTTCAAGTTAAATATAGTTTAATACTCAATCTTTAAACACATCTTGTGATCCCTTAGATCGCAATTGCGCTCCTTCGAGTGTTTTGAACGCAAGAACGTAACGCATGTTTGTTGCTCGAGTAGTGACACTGCCTACTGAAGTGTTTTCTTCACTGTATAAACTGCGCGTTGCTCATACAGCTGAAATTTCACTTACTGCCCTCTGGAGTAAACAGTTGGTACTACAAGCTTGCATTTCTCAGGAATCTTCCTTATTATGGTCTGTGGGCATGCGATTAAATGCGTTAATATTTTTAACGCGTAATTTTTAGTAAAATGAATCACACTGAATTAACGTGTTAAATCGACAGCCCTAATATATATATATATATATACACACACACACACACACACACACTCTGTCATATTACAGAATTACAAATGGTACACTGAATTTTCATTCTGATTGATATTTATTTTAAAATACTGAAACTCAATCAATTGTTGTAAGGTGACATTGTTCTTTTGTTGAGAAATATTTTTAGAAAAATACAAAACTGAATTATCTTGCTTGCATAAGTACTCAACCCCCACACATTAATATTTTGTCGAGCCACCTTTTGCTGTAATAACTGCTTTAAGTCTTTTGGGGTACATATGTACCAGCTTTGCACACAGTGACAAAGATTCACAGCCTGACCAATGATCCTTCAACAATGGGTTTTTTTTATCCAGAAAATGTGATTACCATTGTCATCCACCTGTGAATCATTATGGCAAAGTAATTGTGTCCTCATTAGGGCAATTTCTTTCATCGGTGTAACCTGGCAGCTTCCACAGCACAGGGGTTGAATACTTATGAAAGAAAGATATTTAAGTTTCTATATATATATATATATATATATATATATATATATATCCCAACATAAAACCAATGTAATCTAACAATAATTGATTTTGAGGTCCAGTGTTTCAAATAAAATATCAAACAGAATGAAATTGAATTGCTCCATTTGTAATTCAGTAATATGAGATGATTGGTCAGGGGTCTAGACTACAAGAGTGCAAATTTAATGAAATCCCAGATGAAGTTTATTGTGCTACTCCAATCCCAATCAATAATAACAGGATAAAAAAAAGATTTGGTACATAACACAGGACTTTTCATTATAAACTGCACTGAAATGTCTGCACTCCCAGTTGTGAACATACTGTTTCACTGAGAAAGTGTCTCGAATTTAAACTGCTAACCTGATCTGAGTCCAGATGAGCTCTTGCCAGATGATTTATTATAAAGACCCAGTTCAAGAGAGTCATTTGTTCATGATTCGGACATCATGGCTCACGATGTGTTTGTTGTTGCATGCAGCCAGCAAGCTCATATCATCAACAGAAAGGGTGAAAAGTGGCGTGAGACACACTGGCACTCTTAAGATGCATTCAATAACTCACAAGATGATATCTGACGAAACGCACACATCACGACTTTGAGATTTTTAATTATTGTTGCAATAATAATAATCTTGTGAGGCGCTAATCTGTGTGCATGCGTGGAGCTCATGGGCTGGTGTTTTTAGTGCTTTTAGAGCAGTTCACATGCATTGTGAAAAACATACCGTAATTCAAGCAATTGCGCAACTCCAAACATTAGAAACAGCTACAAGTTGTTATAGCCTACAAATCTACAAATGCAACACAGGTAACCAAAAAGGAGGAGATGGTTTCACCAGATGTGAAACCTTGTAAACTTCTCACTGCACATTCAGTGTCAAAATAAAAGCTCCAGGCGAATGTGAAGTAGGTACCTAATATATATTCCTTTTGTACCATCTGCAGGCGAAGACTTTTGGACAATGGCCTGGTGTCAAGAAGGGCAGCAAAGAAGTCACTTCTCTCCAAGAAAAACATCAAGGACAGACTAATATTCTGCAGGAAGTACAAGGATTGGACAGCAGAAGACTGGTGCAAAGTTATTTGCTCTGAAGAAGCCCCCTTCCGACTGTTTGGGACATCTGGAAAATCGATAGTCCGGAGAAGAAAAGATGAATGCTACCATGAGTCCTGTGTCATGCCAACAGTGAAGCATCCTGAGACCATTCATGTGTGGGGTTGCTTTTCATCCAAGGGAGTGGGCCCTCTCACAATTCTGCCCAAAAACACTGCCATGAATAAAGATTGGTATCAAAACGTCCTGCAAGAGCATCTTCTCCCAACGATTCAGGAGCAATTTGGTGATGATCCGTGCATTTTCCAGCATGATGGAGCACCATGACACAAGGCAAGAGTGATAAGGAAGTGACTTGGAGTTCATTACATTGTAATTTTGGATCTGTGCCCAGGCAACTCCCCGGATCTTAATCCCATTGAGAACCTGTGGTCAATCCAAAAAAGGCGAGTGGACAAGAAGAAGAAGAAATTTTGATCAACTCTGAGCACTAATAAGGCAAGAATGGATCGCCTTGTATCCGGATTTGGCCCAGAAGCTGATATCCAGCATGCCAGAGCGAATTGCAGAGGTTATGAAGAACAAGGGTCAACACTGTAAATATTGACTCTTTGCATATATTGAATGTTTTTGCCAAAATCCTTTAAAACTCATGAAATGCTTATCATTGTTTTCCAGAATACCATAGAAACATGTGAAAAAATAATCTACAAAAACTGAAGCAGCAAACTTTGCAAAACACAAAATGTGTCACTGCCAATACTTTTGACCACGGCTGTACTTCATTGAAATGTAACCATGAGTTTGTTAAGTAGGGCTCCCCAAACTGAGTTAAAAGAGGACATTTAATTGACCTTCAAGATCAATGGACCATAAAAGAGACAAGGGAAGGAACAGGTGTGTCCTCATTGAAGATGACCCTCAAATTAGGCAACAATAGAGCAAATGTGTGAGTGTGCGTGTTTCTGAGTGTGTGCCTTTCTCTCAGTAAAACCTCTTATCTCCATCCCACAATACACACAACCCCATTCAGTGTAAATTTGAGCATATATCCTCAAGCATTCCCTTAGGACAGATCTGTACAGTGTGATAGGCTGATGATAAAAGAAAATGAAGACACACAGAATGAGAGACTAGAAAGCAACACTCATATTCCAACAAAAAACATCTCCAGGGTTCTCTTATATACTCCCGCACACACACACACACGCACACACGCACGCACGCACGCACGCACGAACACATGCACACACGCACACACACACACATGCACACACAAACACACCATCCCCTATGAAGAGCAAGCTGTAGCCTCATTATCATCAGAAGCTGCTGTGGGATTCTACAGATTGCCATCTTCACAGCAGTGTATACCAGCAGGACATTGAGAGAGCCAGATAAAGAGACAATAAGAGAGAGAATGCACCACAGAACTGTCACAAAACATGCCAGTGACCAAACTTCAGCACAGCAGTAGAAAAGCATTGTTCAGAAAACCATCTCTTAAAGCTCCTGCTTTTAAAAACACTGCTTGCTTCTCATGACTTTGTATGCAAGCAGAATTTGATTGACCTCAAAGGTCCATAGGAATGCATTTTTTTATTCAATGTCTTGTTCATGGTGAATGTTAGTCTTTGATGCCAATAGGCCTTAAAGGAATAGTACATTCTTAACAATATTCTTCTTTCTCCAGAACACGGAGACGTTGGAGAAAACATTCTGGCCACATTTCTAGACAATGAAAATGAATGGAGTGGGGACCGTAGAGCTGCAAAAAAGGCAGGAAAGGACACAAATTACCAAAAAAAATTTGCATTTAAAACTTGTGTGCTATATTCGCTGAAAATCTTACCTAAATCTCATTCATGTCTTGGCACATTTAAAGATGGAGCCACAAGACAGGGTTTATGAACAAAACAAGGGTTATTAAGTAATTTCATTATACTCATTTAAAGGGTTAGTTCACCCAGAAATGATTTTCTAATCTAGGGTGTTCATGATACCAAAATTTCAGTAGTCAGTACCAATAACAGTAAAATTTTACGATTTGCGATACCTATTTTAATACCAAAAATAAAAGCCTCTATTGAACACACTTCTTTAGCTTATTTAGCAAAGTTAAATGTATCAATGCGAATAATACATTTAAATAATTGCGTTTCTCAATTCTCAATTGTGTTGCTTATTTATTTATTTATTTATTTATTTTTTAAGTAGGATCCTATGAAATCAGTTTTATTAGTTTTTTTCTAAATTCTGTTCACCCAATTCTGTTTTCCATTCCATATTATAAAGATTAACCAATTTCAACACCAAAATAGTGTCTAATCAAATGAATTAATAAAACTTAAATCCATTTTTAATCCATATTAAAAATAGAACAATTACTTTACAACACAACGTGCTGTGGAAAATTACTTGTCGCCATCCTGATTTCTTCTGATTTTGTGCATTAATTATTATTATATATAATTAATTATTTTCATGCTCAATTGTTTTAGATCTTCAAACGAGAAATAACATAAAAGGCAACCCGAGTAAACGCAAAATACAGTTTTCAGCAAAAAAGTTAACACCTATATCACACATGTGAAAAACGAACTGCCCTCTTAAACTTAATAGCTGGTTGTGCCACCTTTAATGGCAACATCTGCAAACAAAAGCTTCAGATAACTAGATTTCTGTAGTTTAGTTCAGCCACATTGGAGGTTTGAGCATGAACTGCCAGTTTAAGGTCCTACCACAGCATCTCAATCGTGTTTAAGTCAGGACTTTGACTAGGCCACTCCAAAACTGCTTCTTTTGAGCCATTCAGAGGTGGACTTACTCCTATGCTTTGGATTATTGTCTTGCTTCAACTCATGGAGTGATGACTGGATGTTATCCTTTAGGATTTTCTTGTAGAGAGCAGAATGTTCATGTTTCCCTCAATTATCGCAAGTTGCCCTGAAGCTGCTAAGCATCCCCACACCATCACAGTACCACCACCATGCTTGACCATATTTGATTTACGCCAGATGTAACGGGACCGCTGTCTTCCAAACAGTTCCACTTTCAACTCATCAGTCCACAGAACATTCTCCCATAAGCTTTGAGGATCATCAAGGTGTGTTTTGGCCAAATTCAGACAAGCCTTTTTGTTCTTCTGGTTTAGCAGTGGTTTTCACCTCGCTACTCTTCCATGGATGGCATTTTTTGCCAGTGTCTTTCCGATGGTGGAGTCATGAACAGTGACATTTATTGATGCGATAGAGGCCTGCCGTTCCTTGGATGTTGTCCTTGGCTTTTTTGTGACTTCCTGGATGAGTCGTCAATGTACTATTGGAGGAATTTTGGAAGGTCGGCCACTTCTGGGAAGGTTCACTACTGTGCTAAGTTTTCTCCATTTGGAGATAATGGCACTCATTTTGGTTCTTTGGAGTCCCAGAGCCTTTGAAATAGCTTTGCAACCCTTCCCAGACTGATGTATTTCAATCAACATTTTCCTCACCATTACTGGAATTTATTTTGACCTTGGCATAATGTCCTACTGGGTGAAACCTTTTAGCCAACCTCATGCTGCTGAAAAAGTTCAATTTAGGTGTTGATTTGATTGAACAGGGCTGGCAGTAATCAGGCCTGGATTGCCTAGTATAGCTGAACCCCATTATGAAAGCAGTTTCAAATATTTGGGGATTTAGTAAATAAGGGGCAAATACTTTCACACAGGCCAAGTTGGTATTAGATTACTTTTTTGTGTCAATAAATAACATTATCATTTAAAAAAATATGAATGTGTTTACTCAGATTGCCTTTGTTTCATGTTATATTTTGTTTGAATTTTTGAAACTATTTAATAAGAGATATACACAAAAACAGAAGGAATCAGGATGGGGGTAAATACTTTTCCAAAGCACTTGTACCATTGCATTTTTTTTTTTTATCAAATTAAGTGCTTCAGTAAAGATCCTTACAGCACAGTCACATTGTTCTTATTTTTGCAATTAAAGTGCTGCACAGCAAAGCATCACATTATAAATGAAAACATTGATAAAAACTTTTATTCGATACAACAGCACTCTTGATTGTGAAATATTGCATAAATATAATAATAATAATAATAATAATAATAATAATAATAATAATTATTATTATTATTATATCAAAAACTACATCGTACAATATAGTAGTTAAATGGATAAATATTTAGGTTGAGATTTCTTCAATTCTCCCATTAAGCTTTTATTTTGAATCAAACTTTTATTTTGAAGTGAAGGCTTTTCCCTTCAGGCAGTTTCACACCTCCAGTTAAGATGGTTATATGGCACAGTGTGATTATTAAAGCAAAAAATGTTGCAATATAATTCTATACATATATTGTCTGCAGGCACTGCATGCTTCACGGTAAATGTGCGCACTCTTCTGTCATCTAATACAACAAGAACAGAGCATGATGGATTTAACCACTGGAGTCATATGGATTACTTTTATGCTTTGAGCTTCAAAGTTTTGGTCACCATTTATTTGCATTGTATTGACCTACAGAGCTGAAATATTCTTCTAAAGATTTTAATTTGTGTTCAACAAAAGAGAGAAAGTCATACACACATCTGGGATGCCACCAGGGTGAGTAAATGATGAGAGAATTTTCCATTCTGGGTGAACTATCCCTTCAAATTTTGGTCTGTTTATCACCCACATCTATCATATCACTTCAGAAAACATGGATTAAACCACTGGAGTCATATGAATTACTTTTATGCTGCCTGTATGTGCTTTTTGAAGCTTGCAAATTTTGGACCCCTTAGAATTACATTGTATGGACAAAAACACCTCATATATCCATTACAATATCTTTGCTTGTTTTTCACAGAAGAAAGCAAGTCATAATTAGGATGAGTAAATGATGACATCATTTGTATTTTTAGGTAAACTACTCATTTAACTGAACAAAAAACACATCCTACTGCATTTGGAGTCCAGTTCCACCCAAAAAAATCATCCCCCTAAAAGAGTCTGAATACAAAGGCATTCCAGCCAGCTAGACAACAATAGTGAAGAACACGTCCACCCCGATCACAAAGCTCTCGGGGGTCGAAGCGAAGCCCAGATGACAAATAATCGCTCATAAATACAAAGATAAACTTTAACACAGTTAAATCGACAGATCCTTACAGAACGGTGCAACGTGGACAGCTACATCATGGTAAAGATAGTTTGCTGTGTGAAATTCAGACTTTGATTGACTATAAATCTACTGTGCGCTGTTGTA
The DNA here is from genome assembly GCA_032164185.1 of Moxostoma hubbsi. Lineage (NCBI taxonomy): Eukaryota > Metazoa > Chordata > Actinopteri > Cypriniformes > Catostomidae > Moxostoma > Moxostoma hubbsi. Next base: position 42,193,972 of record JAVLUX010000008.1, read on the forward strand.
GACATGTTATTCTTCATGATTTGTGAATTCAGATGACATCATCCTCCGCTCTGCAATCAGTCGATTCTTCATTTTCTAATGTAAATAGCTCAAAGTTGAACACCTAGAAGACTGAAATCACTCTAATCTTGACCAGTCTGATTTGTGAATTTTTCCACAGCACTTTGTTTTCCTGTCAACCCATTTTAAGTCAATGAGTCTGGATGGTGACAAATGGCCCCTCTTCACTTTCACATTTGCAGCAAACACATGGACGTCTGGGTTCATGCAGATTTACTTGTTTTAGAGCCTGATTTGTGAACTTTCCCAATCACATTTGGTCACGTTTGATTGCGTCTTACTGCTCTACCCGCATTGCCTTGGGTAATAATAGGAAATCATCTTCACAGGACACAGTAGGCTCAAAAAGTCCTTGATGATTTTTGCAATTTTTGTTGTTGCTCTGGAGTCAACATTTTACCTAAAAATCTGTGTTATAAGCTTTGAGATGTTACATTCTTGAAACACATGATAATTATGACAAAAAAACAAAAAAACAAAACACTAGTTTCACACAAAACTGGATTAGTGAAAACTTTCACAGATTGATTTTACTCAAGTTTGATGACTTCATGCATATTGATTGTATCATTAAAAAACTAGCCATAAAACCAATAAACTTCTTACAGTTCTACAAAATCACCAACTAGACGGTTCACACTGGCTTAAATAGACCATCCTGATTTGACTTTTTTTGTCATTTAACCCTTTTTTGAATCCTCGAGGCAACCGTTTACCTGAAAAATCTGAGTTATAGGCTTAGTGTTGTAATTGCTCTGTGTTTTGGTCTTTCCCATTCATTTCCTATGGTGGGTCAAAAATGACCTGGAACACCACGAGTGTTACTTTTTTGTCACACGGCCTAAACTCATTGAATACAGTCCACTTTATTCAGCACCTGCGCTTCTGACACGCAGACTCCCACAAACAGCTTCCTGCGTGTCTCTCTCTCCCATCTGCCACTGTCTCTTCCCCATAAGTACTCCCGCCACCCCTCACTGGAACCTGACAACGGTGTGGCACGCAGATGAAAGTCATTCGTCATTTATCTTCCCAGCCTCGCTCTGCCCAGATGCCACTCAGCCCCATGCACCCTGCCTTGCTCACCATTATTTTTTTGGCTTACATCCTTAAGTTTTCACAATGCCAATATGCATGAAGCCATCAAACTAAAATCAATCTGTGAAAGTTTTCACAAATCCAGTTTTGTGTGAAACTAGTGTTTTTCCATCATAATTATCACGTGTTTCAAGAATGTGACATCTCAAAGCCTATAACTCTGATTTTTCAGGTAAAGTGTTGACTACAAGAACTCAAAATAAAGTTATGAGACAAAAACTGATCTGTGAAAAAATTCACAAATCATCAAGGACTTTTTGAGCCTACTGTGTCCTGTGAAGATGATTTCCTATTATTACTCAAGGCAATGCGGGTAGAGCAGTAAGACGCAATCAAACGTGACCAAATGTGATTGGGAAAGTTCACAAATCAGGCTCTAAAACAAGTAAATCTGCATGAACCCAGACGTCCATGTGTTTGCTGCAAATGTGAAAGTGAAGAGGGGCCATTTGTCACCGTCCCGACTCATGGACTTAAAAAGGGTTGACAGGAAAACAAAGTGCTGTGGAAAAATTCACAAATCAGACTGGTCAAGATTAGAGTGATTTCAGTCTTCTAGGTGTTCAACTTTGAGCTATTTACATTAGAAAATGAAGAATCGACTGATTGCAGAGCGGAGGATGATGTCATCTGAATTCACAAATCATGAAGAATAACGTGTAACATTATTTACATGTCTACAACAGCGCATAGCTTGTTTATAGCCACAGTTTGAATTTCACACAGCAAACTATCTTTACCGTGGTGACGTCACCATATGTCTTTCCGAAATTATTATTTTGGTTGACAGAAAGAACACGTGACACAACTGTTAAAAGTGTGCCCGGTCCAAACTGAAAAGGAAAACATAAAAGCAAAGGTATACTATTCTGTCACCCATGTGTGTGAGAGAAAAATTGAGAGTCAGATCTAACAATGACCCATTGTTGGGTTCACGGACAATCACCGTAAATTCCGCACATTTCTCTGGTCGAATCGCGACGATAATAGTCATATTCATAGCGGTATCCTCACAATAATGGGCTTGTTTTTGGCCATATTTGGAGTTTCTGGAAATAAATATTTCTCCAGCTGTTGCTTGTCCGTTATTATAAACATGTATGTTGACAGCGCTCACGTGCAGCGGGTAAACAAACGAAAACATCGTCGACCGCTAGCGCGCGAACACTTATACCAGTGTAAACGGTAGGCTACTGTGTCGAGAATAATCCTTACGCAAGTTCAAGGTTGGGTGTTTTTGTGAATGACTCACAACAAAATTACATACATTTGTTCCATTCACCAATGTTTACCATTTGAACACGGTGCCGTCAACAAAACACACAGGTATGCATTTCCCTCCTCAAAATAATATTGGATAGGACATCGGGCTGCTTACCAGATTTGAGGGTGGAGATGCATTTCCAGTCGCTCTCTATCTCCCTGCATGACTCCCATAGAGACAGCGCGTAGCCCTCCGCCGTCACCCACGCGGGGCTCAACAGAGCAACAATGTCCAGGCAAAGGGCGAGAAAAACGCAGAGAAGAGCGATCAGTTTAAACGGCCGGAACACGTACACCTCGTTCACGGACATCTTTTCATAGCAGACTGTTTGGAGTCGCTCGCTTGCGTTGGGATCAGAAGCAACGGTGTTGTGCGCGTACTTCGGCAGTAAAGTTAGTCTGTGAAGAGTTGAGCTCTGCGTGCCAATGATACTTTCCAGAGCGCTTCAAACGCTCTGCGCAGGCAGTGGAAATAACGCGCCACCCAACGACCAATAGAGAAAACAGCAAACATTGAAATGGGGAGGTGGAAGTGAATTTCAAGAGAACGCATGATGTTTGTTATCCTTATAATCGGCCTTAAACGTGAAAAATCTTATAGATTAGATGTCTTAAGAGAGACCTGACCCGGACAATGGGGAAGTTGTCACAGTAAATTATTGTTTTCTCTAACAGTGGTTATCTATTTTGGTTTCAAACACAACATGAATAGTTTGAGTTGTATTATTCAAATATTGCTGAAAAGAATGCTATTTAAGTTCATCCAACTACATTTTATTTTCGGATAGGCTACAATATTAAGTAAAACCAACAGAAAATGCACTTGTAAGTGAATTGATAAAGTTGACTGCATTATTAAGTTAATCTAACTAAACCTTTTATTTTCAGGTATGATAGATTGTCAAGTAAAACCAGGGCCGTTTCTAGCTATAATCAGTATAATTGGCCGCTTAGGACCGCTGAGCATCTTAAATTTTAATAATTAAAACAATTATTTGTAAATATCCTAAAAGTTAAGACTCACACTAGGTCCACACATCCTCTGTGAGTGAGATGGTCACGTTGGACGTTCACATTCACATTTCAGCACACTTGGTCATGATTGGTTAATGTTGTGTCTATACTGTACACCTAAACAGAATGGCAAAATATCCGGCAGTTTATTAATTCTTTCCTTTATTAAGTTATTCCTACAGAGAGGAGGTGCACACTCTGACGCGCTGGTGTCAGGAGCACAAACTCTCCCTCAACGTCAGTAAAACCAAGGAGCTTGTAGTGGACTTCAGGAAGAAAGACAGAGAACACAGCCCCATCACCATTAATTGGAGCACCGGTGGAGAGAGTCAGCAGTTTCAAGTTCCTCGGTGTCCACATTACTGAGGAACTCACATGGTCCGTCCACACTGAGGCCGTTGTGAAGAAGGCTCACCAGCACCTCTTCTTCCTGAGACGGCTGAGGAAGTTTGGAATGAACCAACACATCCTCACACAGTTCTACACTAGTACTGTTGAGAGCATCTTGACTGGCTGCATCACCGCCTGGTACGGCAATAGCACCGCCCACAACCGCAAAGACCTGCAAAGGGTGGTGCGAACGGCCAGAAACATCATCGGAGGTGAGCTTCCCTCCCTCCAGGATATATATAACAGACGGTGTGTGAAGAAAGCTCGGAGGATTATCAAAGACTCCAGCCACCCGAGTCATGGGCTGCTCTCACTGCTTCCATCAGGCAGGCGGTATCGCAGCATCAGGACCCGCACCACCCGACTACATGACAGCTTCTTCCCACAAGCAATAAGACTTTTGAACACTTGATCCCTCACGATCAACAATCAGCACTGCACTTTATTAATCCTCATTCTGTCAAATATACTCTCGCTCCCAATTCAGTCAGTGTATATATATATATATATATATTTATACCCTTCTCTAGTGTGTGTATTCTACATTGTGTGTATTGTGTACATTTGTTATGTAAATTGTTGTGTAGGTATGTGTACATTTGTTATGTAAATTGTTGTGTAAGTTTATGTAAATTGTTTTGTGTAATATGTTGTTTATTGTAAAGTGGTTTATGTCTCGTCACTGTCATTACTGCAATGTTGCTCGGAACTGCACACAAGAATTTCACCTGCTGTTGCACTCGTGTACACAGTAGTGTGACAATAAAGTGATTTGATTTGATTTTGATTTGATTTGATTTTATTGAGTTTACTTGCATGCAGACATATAAACTGTAGTGTACTATAGGTTCGGTTTGAATAATTTTGGTTTGCTTTTAGTCTAATGCACCCAGATCACCTCATGACTCATGCTTGCAGTGTAAACGGTGTCATCTGTTAATATGGGTGCTGAAACGAAAACACGCCGCTCACGCCCCACTCATGGAGTATGTGTGAACCCGGCGTCAGGCAGCTTTAATGGCTCAACCTTGTGGCCCGTGAGGGAAGGGAGAATGTAATCTTTTAGGAGTGACCAGCTGTGAATATGTGTGCAACATGTCAATGAAATTGACTGGAATTTATAGCCTCTGCTGGTGACATCATCAGGATGTGCTGGTTCTAGGGGCTATAAATAGATGTATTTTGCCTGAAGAGCGGTCCTGGGGCATTCACACTGCGGCAATGAAGCGCAGCATCTCGTTCCCACTTTTTCAGGGAACAAGGGTTAAGTTGTGTAACCCGAGACGTTCCCTATCAAAAGCTACACTTTGATACTGCGCTGATTTAGCACTTTGGGAACGAGAATACCCACGGCGACGCACTGCGGATGTCTGAACCCCTTACGGTTGTGTAGTTTGTGCTCACAAGAATGCGAGAGGTCTCAGACATGAGCTTGTGATGTTGACTCAAGGACGTAAAAGCCCGGAGTCGCATGAACATCCAAACTATAAAATCTTATGAATGTATGCGGAGAGGACCAGCCTGCCGCATCACAAACATGCTGCAAAGGGACACCTCTAGCCAAAGCTTTAGAGAAAGCGACCCCCCTGGTAGAACCCTTGCTGGCGAACTCTGGCCAGAACTCCCGGGAGTAGAGAAACTGGAGGGAACGCATACAGGTGCATTTTGGGCCATGTATGCGCCATCGTGTCCAGACACAGGGGGGTTGGTGACTCAGAGAGAAGTAGAGGGGACATTGCGCTGTCTGTTGGGAGGCAAATAGGTCCACTTCTGCTCTTTAAAATCTCAACCAGATTTGTCTCACTACCTCGGGGTGGAGTTTCCACTCCCCCATCTGTATTTTCTGTCTGGACAGTAAATCCGCTCCCACATTCAGGCATCCAGGGATATAAACTGCTCTGATTGACAGGAGCTTACCCTGGGCCCAAAGGAGAATCTGCCGTGCCAGTCTGTTTAGCTGGCGTGACCGTAGACCTCCTTGATGGTTTATGTAAGAGACTGCCACTGTGTTGTCCACCCACACCAGGACATGGCAGCCTCTCAGATACTGGAGGAAGTACTTCAGGACCAGAAATACAGCCATCAACATGAGACAGTTGATGTGCCAATCGAGCTGATAACCCTCCCATTCCCCTTCAGCTGGACGACCACTTAAGACCGCTCCCCAGCCCGACAGGGAGGTGTCTGTCGCACCTAGAGTGGGACCCAAGGTGAGGAACCAGGGTCTGAACCACATAGAGAGGGTACATAGCCCGCGGCGCATAACCCTTATCTGCCTTAAGGGACTGGCCCTTGGATGAAATCCCCTGGCTTTGAGCCACAACTGAAACGGTCTCATGTGCAGAAGGCCCAAATGTTTCACAGAGGATGCAGATGCCATGAGACCTAATATAAGTTGATACTGAAGAACAGTGCAACCTTGGTCTAGCCTGATTTTGCTCAGGGTATTCTGAATGGTATTGATTCGAGCGGGAGACAACAGTGCCCGCATCATGATCGAATTCTATATGATCCCCAGATACGTAGTTCTCTGAGTGGGAGAGAGAACGCTTTTCTTGTTGTTGAGTCTCAAACCCAGAGAAACGAGATGAGCTAAGATGATATTCCTGTGCTGTAATACCAGTTCTTGTGACTGCTAGTATCAGCCAGTCGTCTATATAATTGAGAATGCGGATTCCCTGAAGTCACAGAGGATCCAGTGCTGCATCCATACACTTTGTGAATTTGCGGGGTGATAAGTCTAGGCCGAATGGAAGAACCCAATATTGGAAAGCTTCGCCCCCGAAAGCGAACCTCAGGAACTTCCTGTATTGTGGCAGTATTTTTATATGAAAATATGCGTCCATGAGATCGATCGTGAGTAACCAATCGTGATGTTGGATTTGAGACACGACCATCTTGATGGTTAGCATCTTGAACTTGAATGCCTTGACTGAGCGGTTCAAGCCTCGAAGATCTAAAATTGGATGCAATCCCCCATCCTTCTTGGGAACCAGGAAGTATCTGCTGTAGTAACCTGACTCTCTCTCTGGAAGGGGAACATGTTCTATGGCCCCCTTTGACCAAGAGATTTTTCAGTTCTTTCAACAGTAGATATGCTTGTTCCGGTTTCACGGTAGAGGGAACCACGCCGTTGAAATGCGGAGGACGGTGAACAAATTGAATTCTGTAGCCTTTTTCTACTGTCCCTAGGACCCACATGGAAACACCCGGCAGTAGCTTCCACACTGCCAGGTTCTTTGAGATGGGTATCAATTTTGACACTTCCTGTTGAGGGGATGTTGAGTGTTCCACATCATGGACTACAGCAGGATGCAACGGAACACCCAACATTTCACTGGAAACCGCTAACTCCCGAAACACCAGAGGCGGCGGGAATGGAGAAGTTTCTTGGTGGTATCGGGAAGGTGCAGGTGGATGTTTCACGCGCCCCGTCCCGAGGAGGGCTACCCCCAAAAGGCTGGGTGCAACACTGTCAGGACTTTCTCTTTCATGCTTTGAAGGCTGTTGAGGGTGACGAGCCGGTCCCCAGTCCTTACGAGGGGGAGCGCGATCCGCCACACTTTGTTTCTGAGCCTCCCTTCTGGAAGGACCGGGGCAGGGCTGGGTGGCTGGCGGCCCCACCCCCTGAGTGCGACGAGGAAGGAATTGCCAGAAGGCTTCCTCATGACGTTTCGCCTCCTGAAACCTGGTGATGACTGTGTTCATCGAGTCACCAAACAGGCCAGAAGGTGAAACCGGGGCATCAAGAAGGAACACTTTGTCCTTATCTCTGATGCCCGAATGGTTCAACCATACATTGAACTCTGTGCTGACCAAAGCAGCCATCGACCGGCAAATGATGCGAGCCGTGTTTAGTCGCATGGAGAGACAGGTCTGTGGCTCGATGAAGCTCTGAAAAAGACTCTTCGTCGATCTTACTACCCACACTCAGGTCCTTCAACAGGTCATCCTGGTACACCTTTAACACTGCCATGGTGTATAGGGCAGCACCAGCCTGACCTGCTGCCCGATAAGCTTTCCCCACAAGATTAGAGGTGGTCCTGCATGGCTTTGTGGGGAGAATAGGTCTTTTTAATGACGATCCCGAGCCAGGCGAGAGAGATAACCCACGAGTGTCTCTTCTACCTGCGGCATCATCAAATACCCCGTGCGTCAGCACCCACGATGGTCGAATATGTCGAGGTCGAAGGCACAAAGATACGGGAAGTATAAGTTTTCCTCCATAAATGAGAAATCTCATCATGGAGGTCTTCAAAGAAGGGAAGGGACTGATTTTGCGTTCCCTTCCCCTGGCCACCAGACAGAAATCTGTCCTTTAGTTTAGAGCATTTGAGGGTCTCTTGTTCATGTGGCCAGTCTAACTAGTCTGGCCACCGCACGAGTAACCACCTTGAGTAATTCCTCAACTGCTTTATTATCACGTGAGGAATACACGTGAGGTATGTAGCTCAAAGTCCGTGGACTCAAGAGATTCAACGTCCCCCTCATGATCGAAGAAGCGCCGGGCGCGCTTCGAGATCATGAGAAGGACCGGTTGGATCTGGAGAGAGAGCGAGCGATAGGGACGGACCCGTCTCTCCAAACACAAAAAACAAAACTGGTGTATGTCCGCTTCAACCATATGGCGTAAACACAGAAACACACACCGTTTGCCTTGCTTATTGCTCATGTTAAGGAAGAAAGAAAGGTTTTCTTCACACTGCCTAACAAATCTAACTCCTATCAGAGGAAAGTCACTCCTAAAAGACGTTCCCAATGCGCTAAATCAGCACAGCATCAAAGTGTAGCTTTTGATAGGGAACATGAATATAAACCATCTACTTGACTAGTTGGTGTTTGTTGTCATGCATTAAACTGCAGCAATTAGCTTAGGGCCCCCATATGCTCAGACACAGATCTGAGTAAAACCAACATGCATATTAATGTTAACAAATATCCTATATAAAGCTTGATAATCAATTACATTTACATTTATTCATTAGGCAGATGCTTTTATCCAAAGCGACTTACAAAGGAGGAATACATTGTAAGTGAATCATATTAAGGAGACAGTGGTACGAAAAGTGCTGAATTACAAAGTTTCACTAGCATCAGAATAGTAGTAGCCAAGACAGATTAGAGTGCAACAAGAATATATATAATTATTTTAAATTATTATTATGAGTGAATGGTTAAGTGCTCATGGAAAAGGTGTGTTTTAACAGTTTTTTGAAGAATGGTACAGTGAAACCGGAAGTCTAGGAAAGTGTTTTGGTGTCTCTTTGTGTTGGTACAAGGCACTGCTCATTTGCTGACTGCAGGCTTCTGGTGGGAATGTAGCTCTGCAGAAATGGTTTTAGGTATGATGGAGCACACCAAGTGATTGTCCTGGATGCCAGCATCAGAGCCTTGAATATGATACGTGCATCAACCAGCAGCCAGTGAAGAGAGACAAGGAGTGGTGTAACATGTGCTCTCTTTTGTTAATTAAAGACCAGACGTGCTGCTGCATTATGAATCATTTGCAAGGGCCTAATTGCACATGCAGGGATGCCTGCAATGAGAGCGTTACATTAGTGCAGTCTAGTTATGACAAGTGACTGAACAAGCAGTTGTGTGGCATGTTCATAGAGGAAGGGTCTTATCTTCCCAGTATTTTAGAGTGTAAATCTACATGATCGTGCTGTCTTTAGATATGGTCTATGACATTTGGTTGGTTATTGATGGTTACCCCTTGATTTCTGACCGTTTTGGAAGGCGTTAGTGTAGTTGAACTCAGCTGCATGGTGATGTTGTGTTCAACAGCAGGGTTGGCTGTAAAGACGAGAAGCTCAGTCTTCACTGGGTTAAGTTGCAGGTGGTGTTCCTTCATCCAGGAGGATGTCCAGATGTCTGCCAAACAGGCAGAGATTCGAGCAGTCGCCGTGGTGTCGTGGGGCTGGAAAGAATAGTAGAGCTGTGTGTCATCGGTGTAGCAGTGACAAGAGAATCCATGTGCCTGAATGATGGTTCCCAGTGAAGTTGGGTATATAGAGAAGAGAAGTGGTCCAAGCATCAAGCACTGAGTTACCCAAGTACGTAGCTTATGTGACTTGGCCACCGCAACTCTCCAGGCTACCTTGAAGGACCTACCTGAGAGATATGAATTAAACCAGTCAAGCACAGTTCCTGTGATGCCCAGAGTAGAGAGGGTGGAGAGTAGGATCTGATGGTTGAATGTGTCAAAGGCTGCAGAAAGGTCCAGCAGAATCAGGATGGATTATCTGGATCCAGCTCTTGTCTGTCTCAGTGTCTTGGTGGAGTGTCTACTTTTGAAGCCTGACTGATTGTCATCTAACAGCTTGTTCTGAGAGAGATAGTGCAGGTTTTTAGGTTAAGTGTTGATCTTGTCCTGGTAATAGGAAGTTTTTGCAGATTTAACATTATCTGAAAAAGATGCAAGCAGAGTCTGATACCCTGGATCTGCTGGATCTTTAGATTTCAGCCATCTCCTCTCAGCTGCCCTGACGTCAGTCTGATGTTCACAAAGAACATCAGAGAGCCAGGGGCTGTGCAGTGTCATACGTGCTGGCCTAGAGAAAAGAGGACAGATGCTGTCTAGACAGGTTCGTAAAGTAGAGCTTCCTTGTGTCTGTGGCAGTGTTTTCATCCAGGGTGGAAAATAAGTTTTGTTTGGGAAGAGAGGTAGATACAGCAGTTGAAAGGCATGTAGGTGAAAGAGAACGGATGTTACGAGAAAGGAAACCAAAGGCGGAGTCTGTTTTAATATAGATGGGAGACTTGTGTTGAACTGAACAAAGCAATGATCAGAGACATCTAAAGGAGTAACAGGAATATTTGTGTTGGTACAGTTATGTGTAAAAATTAGGTCCAGCTTGTTGCCCAATCTGTGAGCTGCTGTAGTGCTTAGTCTTTCTAAGTCAAACGAGGCCAGAAGAGCATGAAGTTCAGTGTCTTGTGGCTTGTCTTGGTGTATGTTGAAATATCCAAAAACCACATGTGGCCTATAATCTTCAAGAAAGGAAGACAGCAGGACATCCAGCTTCTCAAGAAAGTTTGCCAGCTGACCTGGAGGGTGATAGATGACAACAATATGGATTTTTGTGGGTTGCATTGTAGTAATAGCATGGAATTCAAAAGAAGTATTGTTTCATAAAGAGGAGTGTGGTGAAATGTCCAGTTGTTTGGAATGAGCAAACTTGTTCCCCCACCACTATGTTGTAGGGTGTGAGAGAAGAATTTGGACATATCCATGTTTCTGTCACTGTGAGGATGCTGAGGGTGGGCTATATGGTGAAGGCTGGAATGAAGTCAGCTTTATTCACAGCTGACTGGCAGTTCCAGAGTCCCACTGAAAATGAGAGCAGAGCAATTATCCAACTAAAATAACATCAACTATGATCAAAGAATCAATTTGACCCAGTTCATAATACCTTTATATATTTGCTTTTATTTTATTTTTTTTTTTACATTTTTTTTGTTATTAATGCAATTGAAATGCAGCTTATAGATTTGCTTTTTATGCTTTACATAATAGGGTACAAAAGCGCAAAAGGCACCACTTTTGGGAAATGTCCTATTTTTGTTCAAGATTGAAAAATACATGCCTTTTTATTGAATATTAATTGAGTAACATAAATTGTTTCATATAAATAATTACGGAAGGTTGTTTTAATTAAAATTCTTAATAAAAAAGTGGTTATAGTGATATAGTGTAAAATAAATGAGTAAACCACCTTGAGCAAAATTGAAAATGCCAAAAAAGTTTTTTTTGCAAAACAAACGTCATAATTTCAGATATTCTCATTAGCAACTCTACATACATTTACAACATTATAAAAGTATTTAAATGTTAAATCAAATAAAATCAACCTATAAACACTGCACGCGATTACCTCTTGGACCAGGAACATTTTGCAGTGCATAGTGACAAACAGTTCTCTAGGAAAGTTTCTGGTTCTGGTAGTTTCTATTTCTATTTATTGTTTTGGGAGAAAGTAAAATAAAAAGCTAAAAATATATATATAATGCAACCAATTCCTCTCAAATGAGTCAATAAACAGCAGGTTCTCATTTTGACAATTTACCCCAAATTGTCAAAAGGACCAATTTGTGGTAATCAATTATTCCCCTGTTCAATAATGGTGCCGAAACCCGTGACAGGTAAGAAGGTTGGTTGCCACGGACATCTCACCGCTGGGCGAAGTCATCCGCACCTTGGCTAGCATCCAGGAGACTCACCATAAAGCTCTCCAGTTCTTCCATCCAAACCTGCATCCTGCTTCCGCGGTTTTCACTATCCGCTGGTCCCCCCTACCCCTCTCCATCACCATGTCTCCACCACCACGAGGCTGGTCTGCTGGAGTTGGAGGGAGATGGGACACGCCCAAGACCGGTGTCCGGTGATGGAGGTAGGGACGTGGTTCCAGGTCCCCGACATGCCACGGACCGCCCCCGATCGAGCAGGGATGTACCGTATACCGGTAAGAAATAAGGAGCATACATACCAAACCCTGGTGGGTTCTGGCTGTAATCAAACCTTGATTCACCACGGCTTGGTTCATGATGGTGCTTTGGGTGCAAAACACAAGGTGATGGTGAGGTGTGTACATGGTGATGTTTATGAGTATCCGATAGTGACAGCCAAAAGCATAGAGTGGAGGCTGCGGTTAATTCCCGCCGCACCCATCAACTGATTTTGGGAACCAACTGGCTGGGGTTTAAAAGTTTCTCAAAAGCATTATGTGTGGATGGATCCTGTGAACCAAAATCTCAGTGTGTGATGTGTGACGCAATTGCTGGGGTGGCGGAGCCGGGGGCTGTCTGCGGCTGCTCAGCATCTGAGGGATGCAAGAGGGGAATCCTCCAGCATTCCCTCCCTTAGGACGTTGACACACATGTGACCTTCATCCAGCCATAATTAGTTCTGCCCTTTGCTGCTACCAGCTCTTGTGTCATTAAAATGAAGATGTCAGAAAGAGATATGGCAGTGTTTGGAAAGACATAGGAAGAAAGAGAGAGCAAAAGATTTCTGAGAAGGAAATCACAGTGCATTCATGATTTATAAATAAAAAGCATTTATAAAGCATTTTTTTTTAAGATCACACGCTGCATCGCCAGCTGAGTACTGGACCAGTGCGGCTTCATAAATGCACACACACACACACAAACACACAATTACAGTAATGTCTAAACAAAAACACACACACCCGCATGCATGCACACAGACACGCACAACAGCACACATGAGTAATAGGCCTACACCTTTCTTGAACTACCATCTGTCTACCGGCATCTCTCTTTGATCATCCTGTCTCCAGGTCTGCCGTGTTTGCATAATTACCATTGCTCATCTGTCTACCATCTCAGTGAAAATTTTTTGTCAGAATAATACAGACTGTCACATACTGTATGTCTGTATATTAGTGGTGTTTGTTAAGGCAAGCATCACTATTACTGTTGCGCATACGTTGCGCATTCAGTCTCAACTGCCTCAACTCAAAAGTGTTCAACTATGGTACATAATTTGCAAAGAATCGTTTGTGCTTCAGTACATACACTAATCAGCCACAACATAAAACTACTGACAGGTGATGTGAATAACATTGATTATATCATTACAATGGCACCTGTCATGGGGTTGTATATATTAGCCAGCAAGTGAACAGTCAGTTCTTGGATTTCAAGTGTTGGAAGAAGGAAAAATGGTCAAGTGGAAGGATATGAGTGACTTTGACAAGGGCCATATTGTGATGGCTAGATGACTGGGTCAGAGCGTTTCCAAAACGGCAGGTCTTCTGGGGTGTTCCCGGTATGCAGTGGTTAGTACCTACCAAAAGTGGTCCGAGGAAGGACAACCAGTGACTGGCCATGATAGAAAGATGTCAGAACCCACAGTGCATCGCAGGATGCTGTGCATGGGGCTGCGAAGCAGTCAGAATGCCACGCTTTCCCAAAAGCATCGTAAGCCTAAGTAGATCGTAGAAGCCATTGGTGCCAATGGTCTCTATGATTAAATTAAGCTTGCTGGCCATTCTCTACAGATGGATGTTTTTTTTTTTTTTGGGCACCATTCTGAGTAAACTCTAGTTCATAGTGTTAAACATTAAGCCCCCCTCTGACAAAATTTACGAGACTTTGCAAAATAATTTTTTTCTCAGATTTACAGTATATAAATACAATTGTCACAGTCCGTCTCCCTTGTGTTTCCTAGGACTCTTGGTTTGAAGTGTTTCCCCCCGGACTATGTTTCCCAGTATGCTCTGCCTTCATCACTGCCATCTGTTCCCAATCATTCTCACCTGTTTTCCATTCCCTCATTAGCTCTTGTTTGTATATATGCCCTCTAGTTTTTGCACTCCTTTGTCAGTTCTTGTTTGTTGTTGTTTTGAATTTCTGTTTGTTTGTTTCTGTCACGAGTAGTTGCTGAGATGAGATGGGAGATGTAGGATCTATTTGCAGGCTTTAAGGCTTTTTTCTTAAGTAGTTATCTCTTTTATTAAGATCTGCCCTTATTGTTTACTTAGAGATGGAAAATGCTGTTGGAGGAATAAAAGCATGTATTGTAAGAAGGTGCTTTAAAGTGGGGAGGCAAAAAGAAGCAAAGACCTTGAACAAAATGGATAATAAAGTTATCTTAAGGAATCTGTTCTGTGGCCCATGGTCACCATGGTAACTACAGTTATTTTTGATGAAATCTTCTTAGTTATGAGTTTGAAAGAAATGTCATAAAGAACCTGGGAGGGGATTTAAAGATGCAAGTTGGCATTCATCACAACGCACTGCAAAATAGAGGCCTTAAACTTCACAAGGTGAGTCACAGTACAGATTTGGAGTAGTTATTCATTCTTATGAGTATGGATCAGAAGGAAAGTCAGAGGGGTTAGTGCTTTTAGTAAAAGGATCATGAAAAAGTGAGAGATAAAGAATCACTGATGCTTGAATTACCGTTTAGACTTTTGTTCCACAGCTGTTCTTGGCACACATGTGCAACTTAAAATGTATTTAATAACGGGCTCTAGTATTTTGCAAATGTTTTTGTTGCAATGCTTTGCATTAATGCACGTGTAGTAGATCTATTTGTAAACATAATATTCAGTTGAATAAGATAATACATGTACTTTTACAGTAAAATCTCTTTTAAAAAATTATGATTTTTGTAAATAAAAAGTACGAGTTATCTTTTATATAAAAACAGAAAAAGGAAGTTTTCAGAATTCTCTGTGTGATACATCACAATATATTTGATTTACTGTAAGAAGTTACTGTATGTTATGTATGTATGTTTGCTTATTTTTGTTATCAGTTATGTACATTGGAGTGATTTTAGTACGTTAGAGTGTTTTTTTTCTGTTGCTTAGTTAATGTGCATTGTATTATTTTAGTGTAGGTTGTTATTCACAGATGGTGTTTTGTTTTTGTGTAACAGTCTATACATTATTTATATTATTTATGGCATTGGAAAACAATTTTCATGAAGTCATGAAATGACCTTCTATTTTACCCACGTGTTCTTATGGTGCATGATATATCTTTAAATATACCACAGTTAGTTCCGGTCCTCGAATCGACAGCATCAACACTCTGACGCTTCACTGTGTGTATCACTCTGCTTGTGTTCCTGCTGTTCTAAACTAAAGTGTAAGCGTATTACATATGTGTTAGGAGTTACTGTGTTTATTTTTGAAATTACATATGTTACGTAACACAAAAGATCATTTATGTGTGTAATATGAGTCAGTTGGTGACATAAAGTGAATCCGTTAGTCATTGTTTACATAGAACAGCGCTCTGTGAGTTTCCACAGTGGATACATACTATTTAAAATGGCGGAGGACATCGCTGTTTCTATAGTGAATGACATTTGCGCACCGGCTACCCCGAAATAGAGAGGAATACGCCCGCTTGGATGTCTATATTCCACTGAGAAAGATGATCTTCAGAAAGCTGACAGCATCTCTGAATTGGTGTGGTAACAGGTGATCGTACACGCTCCATCTCTCTATCTCTCTCTCTCACACACACACACACACACACACACACACACACACACACATCCATCCGTCCATCCTTGTTTATCCAATGACTTGTTAGAAACAGCACAAGCCCTGATACTATTTCTGAAGTGAACATTTTGAATTACTAACGGAGCATCATTTGTTTTGAACCAGCAATGGCAGATTCTGATCGGTCACGTAATAAAGTAGTTCCATGCACAAATGCGTTTTTATGACCGCACTCAATTTTTAATTTTTTTAAAAAAATGTACTTGTTCATTGAACTGTTGTATATAAGCAATATCACACTCACAATCGTGCTATATGGCCCTATATCAGCACTGCTGTAATTACCTACGGCCTTGTGCCTGCGGCGGAATCGCAGCAGTGCTGATGTAGGGCCATTTAGCACTAGCACTAGATATTGCTTAAGTACAAAGCAGATTTAAGTAGTTAAAGTTGGTTGGTATATTAACATGTAAATTAATGGTATACAGTTCTACATGTAGTAAAATGCCATCCTGTAATGCCTACAATAAAGTAATGTAAATATGAAGTAATGTGAAGTAAATATAGCAGAAAAGTTTAAGTACTTCCTACATTCAATAAGTTAGTGTGAACTTGAAAATATTAAGTGAATTCTACATTTGTACTCAATTCAAACATGTACAAATTTATTAAGGAAATATTATTTATGATTGTTAGTTATCTTTACAATGCATCATCATACATCATTCCTAAAGTAGAAAACCTTGTCATATTTAATTGTTAATTTCAGTACATTTCACAGGTAAATAAAAAAGCACATTTTACTTCCCGTTTGCACTGGGCTTGAATAATTAATGAGCTTGCATGTTTTCTCCATTTGCAAGTTTATTTACACCGTAAATGGAAACACTATGATGCAAATAAAATCTCCAAAATGCGCATAAAAAACGTATATGCTTGCTTGATGTGCGTACATTTTTATTTGATAAGAAGAAATGCACATAATCTATGATTGAAACACGTTTACTGAATAAATTCTATTGGATTTATTAGGAATACAAAATGTGCATTAAAAAAGTAATCAAAAAATGGGTCAGACTCAGACTTCGACATGTGTGATATGTTTTGCATATATAGACAGGTCTGTCTACACTTGTGAGGGCCAAAAGGTCAAAAAGAAAAACCATATATATGTGTGTGTGTATATATATATATATATATATATATATATATATATATATATATATATATATATATATAATTAAAATGTCCATATATACAGTATATATATATATATATATATATATATATATATATATATATATATATATATATATATATATATATATATATATATGAATAAAAAGCTCTTAAATGTGTCAGATGATGTTGATCTTCAAATCTAGTGATATGCACATGTTTGTGTGATGGTTATGTTCAGGTTAAGGGGTAAAGTTTGGAAATAGAAAATATTAGCCTAATGTGAAATCAATGGAAGTATATGAGAGATCACTAATATAGTCAAACAAACCTGTGTGTGTGTGTGTGTGTGTGTGTGTGTGTGTTTTCTGTATTGTGGATATTTTACAGTCTCACCCTTTCATTTATGTGTGGTTGTGTTCTGCATTGTGATTTTTATTTGGCAGACCATTTGGTGACCAGAACTCAGAAGGTCCAAGGTGTGTGCGTGCACACACACACATAATCCTCTGGAAGGGCGACTTTGCCATTATGATTCCATTATGAAGGCACAATAAAATTTAGTGCATGTATATCATCAGTGCATTCAAAACATCAAAATACTTGCACATAATCTAAAAACATGCTACAATATCAATCAAATGTATGCCAGTTTTGCTACTACTAGGTCTCGTTGCAAACAACAGACAAGAAAATGTCAAAATTTTACGTTCAAAACCCCAAACTTCATGGCACACAACAACATAGCTTAACACATTTTAGCAGCAAGAGTATAGCCTATAGGTGTAATGTTAAATGGTACTGACAACAGTTAATATTAAACTGCTTGGCGGCAGACTTCCTCAATTTTTAGAATAAAGAAATAGAAATAAAGAAAAAGAAATAAAGAAAAAGACCGCTATTATCTGGACACCAGGGGGATCTGAAGCACCTGCAGCACCCCTACTTCCCACAGCCTTGCTATAAGCCTAACCATTTCCACTGTAAAAAGTGAATGTCCTCATGGTGGCTTAGCATCAACCCGCTTATCTTATCACGTGTCTTGTTGAGCACGTTACCGTGAAGACATAGCATGTGTGGAGGCTTCACGCCATCCACCACGGCATCCACGTACAACTCACCGCGTGCCCCACCGAGAGCGAACCACATTATAGCGACCACGAGGAGGTTACCCCATGTGACTCTAACATCCCTAGCAACCGGCCAATTTGGTTGCTTAGGAGACCTGGCTTGAGTCACTCAGCAAGCCCTGGATTCAAACTCGTGAACTTCAGGGGTGGTAGTCAGCATCTTTACCACTGAGCTACCCAGGCCCTTATATTTTTAACTTTAAAGCAAACCAATAAAACCAATTTAGTTACCATCACAAAGGACAGTGGTGGTGGCTTAGCACATAACTAAAGCACATAACTGTTAATCAGAAGGTTGCTGGTTCTATCCCCACAGCCACCACCATTGTGCCCTTGAGCAAGGCACTTAACTCCAGGTTGCTCTGGATTGTCCCTGTAATAAGGGCACTGTAAGTCGCTTTGGATAAAAGCATCTGCCAAATGCATAAATGTAAATGAAAGTAGAATCTCACAATAAGTAAAAACAGTAGTCTCGAGAGGTTCACATTAGTGCACGAGCGCAACACTATTACACAGTGTTGACAACAGATTATTATTTTAAACAACTGAGAGTCAAGGAGAGCATCGAGCGGTTGACATAATAATGTTATATATTCATGCGATGCAATCCATTCGATTGGTGGCTCTGACAGATGAGAAAGGCTATCTTTAATGAAGATACATCTAACAATGGCGGACGCACCATCACATGCTAGGTCTTCGTGTCATTTTTCATCCAACGTTGTCTGTTCATGAATTGTTAAACGTTTACTAATAGACGGGCAGCGAAAGACGTGGTTTAAGTATGACACTGGCTAAAAGCTATATTTTAAAACTTAAAGGCGCACTTTTGTCTTTGTGTCATCTTAGACTTACGCTGACTTGGATGCAGCATCATTTAAAATCGATGGTTTTAGTTACAGTTGCCATTGTAGAAATGTAGTATTCACAGTCAGCCATGATTAATTTAATCAATGAGTGAAAGTGTCAAAGAACAGGATGGTGCTGTGTGACTCCAGTCAGGTCTCCTAAGCAACCAAATTGGCCCGGTTGCTGGGGAAGGTAGAGTCACATGGGGTAAGCTCCTCATGGTCATGATTACTGGTTCTTGCTCTCAATGGGGCATGTGGTAAATTGTGAGTGGATTGCAGAGAGTACCATGAGCCTCCACATGCTGGGAGTCTCTGCGGTCTCATGATAAAATGAGCGGATTGACGGTCTCAGAAGTGGAAGCCGCTGAGACTTGTCCTCCTCCACCCGGATTGAGGTGAGTAACCGCGCCACCACAACAAACTACTAAGTAGTGGGAATTGGGCATTCCAAATTGGGGAGAAAATGGGGATTCAATTTATTCATTTATTTTTATTAAATAACAGGACGGTTACTGAGTTTAAGACAATAGTATTCGGCTGATCATGTGATTCTAACATGCCAGCCCCCATGTGCGGACCCTCTCCATGTAGATAAAACTGCTTTCATAAGCTTACTGATATGACTGAAGTCTTTAATGTGAGTGCTCATGATTGCAATTCATGTCTAGAGGAGTTAAACCTTTTTAATGTGGAAAAAAAATGACAAAGTGCACCTTTAAATGTCACTGTTTATGCTTAACAAATTGAAATTGCGCGAGTGTCGTTCTGTGTGAAGACAGGCGCTGTATGCCAACCTCCCGCATGACAAGCAGACGCTTCTTTCGTTTAGGAGGTGGCCACACACACGCATCTGCACAGCTTTCACTTGGACAAGATGACGGAATCGACGTCTGGTAATCATTGCTGAATTGGCGCAGAACTGCATCATTTTTTTTTTTACAAGATGATGGGGAGCCGAAAACGGGAAATAGTTCCGAACTGATTTCACTAGCCTACATTTTCCATCCAGCGGCGTCTTTAGACAGCATCTCCGCATCATGATAGACGAGCGCATCATTTGGAGGAACTTTTTCACGCCTACACCGGAAGATTTGCCTAGACTTTGGCTAAATGGGTCAACCGAGGAACCGTTTTGGACCACCACCGCGGCGGCGCACATAGGACGTCCGGACCCCAGACTGCCGAGTTTATCCACATATCTGGGACTTTTTGTGTGTTTACTGCTCTTTCTTCTGGCCCTAGTGATTGTGATGCTTTACCGGATGAAACACACGATCGCCCCGTTACCGTCAGATGTGGAGAGCGCGGGGCAAACGGAGATGTTTCCCGAGGTAGAGTTACGCGCGGTCTTATGATGTGGATCCAGATGCCTCACTGTTGTTGTTGTTTTTATATATCTAATAAATCACTGTTGGAAGTCGACATTGGTTGCGCGCAGATTCATATATTATTCGCATGGGTTATCGTATACTGATGATTAATTTATATTGCCGGATTGTTTTGATCGCTGGACACACGCATTGCGTTACGATGTTTAGCCAATTACTCCGTGAGCGGCTTCAGTGGAAACCAATGAGATGGTAAACATGACTGCAGTGGCTATGACGTAGTATTACACCCACACTATTATGAATGTTTAATGGTAAACACAATTAAAAAAAAATAAAAAAAAAAATAAAAAAATGTTTAATGGTAGGCCTAAACATGGTTTGAAACTATAGCGGTCGACAAATATTTCAATATTACGATACGAATATTTTTAAGAGCAGGATGGACGGTATAATAGGGTACAACGGGGCTCAAGGCACACATTAAGCAAAATGTTGTTTGTATCAAGATCGGGAAAAATAGTTTTCTTTTTATTGAATATGTGGAGCAACATCATTTGTGTGAAAAGAAATAATAGCAAGGTTGATTTGATTAAATTTAAAAGGTGGCGAGCAGGTTTATTTACATTATCATGTATGCATGTATAGGCATATTCAGGGCCGTAGCTAGTGGGGTGAATGGTGGTAATGATTCTAGGGGCCCAAAGGTCCAGGAGGGCCCACAACAAATTTGAAACTATTATTTTAAGAAGTGGCCCAGAGCAATATATATTCACGGGGCCCAGAATTCCTTGCTACGGCCCTGGGCATTGTTATAAGTCAAAAATGGTCAACCAATGCAAATAATTTTGAGTCAGCAAGATACTTTTCAGAGTAACAAATGACAATGATGTTTATTCTTCAGAAAAGTGTGTGTCATTATTCATTATGATTACCCCCACTCAAGAAAAACAATGTGTTTTATGGGGGGTCTTTTGCTCCTGCAACAGGGGGGCTTTTTACCCCAAATTCTATCCTTTCACTTATCAGAGAGCTATTGAAAAAACTTTTTTTTAAAACTATTAAATATTAGATCCGTTACCTCAAAATCAAACTTACATGCAATGATCTTATGGATCAGGATTTTTATTATTATTTTTAATTTTTTTTGCAGTGCATAGTGACAAACAAGTGTTTAGCTATGGTAGGTTTTATTTTATTTATTTATTTATTTATTGCTATTTTGTGAGAAAATTAAATGTAATTTGCGGCCTTTAACCCCATTGTACCCTACCGATATGTAGGCCAGTATGATGTAGTACTGGTTTATATATATATATATATATATCAGGGTAGATTTTGGACCTGACTCACTTCTGCTATTCAGAAAAGCATGCACAGTTATCAGTCAATGCTGATCAGGGCCGTTTCTAAATATGTCACCCCCCCCTCCCCAGCTATGCCTAGAAGATAAAAAGTCCCTGATGCAGAACATTTCAAAATGGCTAAACATCAGCCGATTATCCTGCTCAAAAACAGGTTTAACCCACCTACGGTTCGCTGGTCTGCCACCCTGACAAAGCTGGTTAGGTTGGTCTGTTTTGATGATTTTTGAGGAGCACTTTTGAGCTGGCCAGGATTGGAGACAATACTGCGAAACACCAGCTTGGCCAGACTTTGAGTCCACCTTAAACCAGCTAAGACCACCTTAGGCAGGTTTAAACTAGATTTATAGTTTCAGCAGGGCATAGTTGGTCTGGCCGGTATATCTTTTTACATGTATTTTACTTATATTGCAGTTGCTTTATATTGCAGTTAATGTGTGTATTAAGGCCATATTTATTTAAGTGCTTTTGGATGGGTATAAGATTCCATCACCCATCTATTACAGAAAAACAGATATTTTCAGATTTAGCTAGCTCAAAAATGACCTAACACAATGAGAACAGTATACAAATCATCTGAATTGAATAGGGAAAAATGGCTTATGCTCCATAAGAGAGTGCTGCGGCAGGATCATGACCAGGTAAATGAGCTCAAATGTCCTCTGGCAGCAAACTAAATTATGCTCATTACTGGCCGCCCTTCTGGAGCATTTTAGCTCCAATATAGAAAGGCTACTGTGTTAGTTGAATTTGAGCAGATTTGAGATAACTTCTTTTTTGAATGTAAAGATTTTTTAGGTTGTAAAAACTGGTCAAAAATCAATTTAAGACCTTCCTCACTGAACATTTGCTAGGAAGCATAAAGGGGCTTCCTGACACAGTTGTAGTTTTGCACATCTTTTTAAATAATTGATATTATCGATCTATGCAAGAGAAAACGTCCTGGATAATTTCTATAAAAATGTGTTGCCAGTTAATCTAAATTGTGATTCATATTATAATTATTTTATATTATATTATTTAGAATGGAGTGACGGAATTAACCTGACTACATGTGGTTGCAGCAACAATAGTCATTTTTAAAGTCGACAAAAAAACACAACCAGTTTTATTTGTGTAATCTGACGTATGGAGGACTTGGTGACATCATCTGAAACAGAAAATCATTCCAGAGGCAGTGCATCATTTACTCAACCTCATGTTGTTTTAAACCCATATGACTTTTTTATAAACAGTGGAAAATAAAACAAAATGTTAGGTAGAATGATAGTGACTGGGAGTCAATGTAAATTACTCAAAAAAGTAATCCACCATAAATTACTTCTCTAAAAATTGTAATCAGATTAATATTATTTCTTTTTTAATTACTTTTAAGTTACTTTTTGTTTTTACACTCAACTAATTCAAAATAATATTAATATTTCCTCCTTGTTCTTCGTCGTACACAGTGGTGTAGCCACGGGTGTGCCAGGGTGTGCAACTGCCACCCAAAATGCAAGCTTGCACACCTAAATGAAATGCCAGATTTAAACTTTTTTTTTTACACTTTACTGTTTGCATCATGTTATGATTGCATATTATCCTTAATTTAAAATTGGCTTAATAATTACTGTAACATCGTCATAATTTTTTTTCATTATGAACCAAATCTCCCTGTACTCCATAAATACAAAAAAAGGTTTTGAATCTTCGTACAGTTGTGTATTTTTCTGTTCATCACTGATTCATTTATTTTCCACAATTAACTTTTTAAACCAATTAATGTAACTAAAACCTGGTGTATTTTTAAAAAAAATGTTTTTCTGTATTGTGCAAATTGTACCATCAATTATATTTGTGCCTTTAGCATATTTTGGAAAATAATGATGAATCATTCCAAATATAATTTTTTTGGACAAATTATTAAGCCTCATATTTTTAGATATTAACAGGACAACTTACTCCATTGCTTTTTTCTTACTAATTTAAAATACATAGAGCTTTAAAAATTACAGCAAAAAAGAAATTGATGCAGTGGTTGTAAATGGTAATTTTATAATATTTCACTTAAATGTGCTTCAGTTCTTGCACACCAGTTTTCTCTTGGCACACCCAAAGTCTTGTTTCTGGCTACGCCACTGATCGTACACTCTTCAGCTGTCACAGAAGCATAAAATACATTTTTAAATGTATTAAACACAAAATCATTTTTGAAATATGTGTAACCCAAGTGTAATGTACCTAAAAGTAATTACCTTCATTGAAAGTCTTTAACTGTAATCTGATTACAAGGTAATGTTTTACACTACTTTTTTTGACTAGAAAGTAATTCTATTAAAGTAACTAATTACTTTGTAATCAGATTACACCCAACACTGCTGGCAGTCCCCATTCACTTACACTGTATGGAAAATAACAGCATCAACATTCTTCAAAATGTTTCCTTTTCTGTGCCGCAGAAGAACAACAAGCCATATTGCTTTGGAACAACATGAGGGTATAAGAGCAAATGACTTAATTAACATTTTTGAGTATACTAACGTTAAAGACAACCTGTTTAACTGTTTTCAATCCTTGTTCCAAACTCCAATGTGTGTAATAAGGTTGTATGCTCAGAGTACAGTTAGCAAACAATGGCAAACCTGGTACTCAATTTCCTTACTATTCTGCAACCAGCATACTAAATCTGAGAGGCATTAGCAACACAGCGGTAGACCCCTGTATCATATTGAATGCTCTGCGTCTTATGTGCTAATGAAATGCTTAATTAAGACGAGTCTGTGTGAGATTAATATTCAAACAAGTGTGTTGTTATGGAAGAGTGGTTTGCGTGTGTTTGTAAGGGAGGATAAGTGCTTCTGAGCTAATGGGACTGCCCTCAGCGCTCTCTAGAGCATGAAAGCTAATTGATCGTGAGTGTGCCTGGTTTAGCATCCCTCTTTCTTTTTCCTTTCTCAGGATGGGAGCGAGGGATCCATCCATTCTGCTGACTGATCTCATCCACCCTTCATTTGCCAGCAACGTGTGTGGAAGGACTGTGTTTTGTGTGTGTTAAATGGAATATTTACATGTAGAATATCAAACATGCAGTTACTGGAGTTTTATCTATTGTTCTATTGAAATATTGTACATGGTTAAAAAAAAAAAAAAAAAAACATTGGCAGGCAACCTAAACATGTGTTTTGATCTTTAGGGTGGGTAAGTGGTTGTCTCTTATTGGACCGGGAGAGTGGTGTCAAAAGTTTCTGGGGGAAGTTTATGGGGCAGTACCCCCTAGGCCCTCTCAACCCCCTCTCCTTTAATCCCACTCATCGCTTCATGTGGTAATATGTAATTTATCTAATATCTAATAATAGCCGGTTTTATTACAGTTGAAAATATTATTTAATAAGACTGGATAAACCTGACCACATGATGTTACACAAACAAGAGGATTGTTAAGGCTCAGATCAGGTAGAAAGAGCTGGCTACCGAAAAGTATGAATGTCAGTGCATTAAATATAAATAAATGATAAAAAAAGTGATTTCTGAAAACAGATGACCATTCCTCAGCACTAACTTCACTTTTCTGAAGCATTTTTGACATTACTTGTAACTAGGGCTGCACAATTAATCGAAATAAAATCGAAACCGCGATATGACCTCGTGCGATTATTAAATTGCAAAGTGCTGCGATTTAATTAAATAAATAAATAGTCTGCTCACTTCAAAGTTTATTTGTGCTGCTCTGTCCAGTCTATATTAAATTAGCGCATTGTTTCAGTGTTTTCAGAGCAGTTCTGTGCTCCACAACTCCCTCTCATGCTTAGAGTAACAGAAGTGCTCTGAGTTCGGTTCCGTTTGCTCACGTGCGATAAACGCTTTATTTACACTAAACTGGCGAGTCCTGTGTGAAGCGGTTTATTTTATCTGCGGTAGCAGCATCTCAGTCTCCGCAAGGCACAGGTATCATAATAATAACGCAGAATAAAGATGGGGTATAATTCAAACATCTTTATTAAATGATTACTGAGGAAACAGCATTAACTCTAACACATGTAGAGTCCAGAAACATCTCTTCATTCTCCTGTCATTTGTTTACCTCACGAGAGAGCGTGTCGCCATTATTACACTCCCCGCGTAAACAAGTGAAAGCGGAACTAATATACCAACATCCAACAATATAAAAAGGAACATGCATATAATAAATCTATGAAATATTGAGTTACGATAATATAATGCATTGCTAAATTAAATATAATAAAATAATGAATAAAAATAATTAAATGAATTGGTGAAAAACTAACCAACATTTTCACTTTAAATGTAATTACACAAATGGGTTATCAGTTGAACTTCAGTTTGACATTAAGCCTCATTCTTTAGGACCATCTTAAAGTAAAGAATAGTTTGTTTAAGCCTACTAGTTTTTAAGGCCTAGAATAAAGAGTAACATTTATATTTGAAAATTATATTTTGTGTATACTGAATTATTCAATCAACCAATATTATATTGACAGCAAAAACTAGGCAACAACTATGGTTTTACCAACAGGGAAATTTAGTTAACAGTGACATTGAGCAGAAAACTTACATATGATCAGTTTTGACAGAGCTGCTGATAAAAGATAAATGATCAGCATCGATTGATGAGATGAAAAGAAAATTGGAGATCCGTATCGGATGTTAAAATCCTGATTGGAGCATCCCTAATATTCAAGTATATGGACAAAAATGGACATATGTTTATGGTTGAACTGGAAAAAGGTCTCAGTTTGGTTCTTTTTAAGAAAACCCCAAAAAAACCCCAGCAGCCTTTTTGCAGTTGAACATGTGGAAAACATTACCATCATAATCACAGTTCAAATCACAATCGTAATATTTTTCAAAATAATCGCAATATGACTTTTTGTCCAAATCGTGCAGCCCTACTTTTAACCAACTGGTGTCAGGTATGTTCAACATTTAAAAAGTGTCCAAATTCTTTTTATCATATTTATTTATTGATTGATTTCATTTTTTTTTTTTTTTTTTTTTTTTTTTTACAGTATATCCATTGTTAAATCATTTAAAACATATAAACACAGGCGTATTTTTATGAAAAAAAAAATATAAAAAATTGCATTAAAGTGTAGGCTACTTCTGCTATATTTCTAATGAAAGCCGCTTGGTTTTGATATTTTATCTCTAGACTAATGCATATACAGTGTTCATATATTTTTAAGCGTGGCTTGGGTTATCAATGGCAGATTTTCACTGTTTACATTATAATCCTGTTCTATAGTTATTTTGGAGTGTGTGAATATGATCTTGTACTGTATGTATGCCATGAACTGCCTTAGAGGACATTTGGCTTTGTATAATAATGAAAAAAATTGTATATACCTGCCTGATATAATGTAAAAATGACACACACTATATGCATTTTCTAATCTGCTTTTCTAGGAAAGTTACTGCTTAAAGAAACTGTAAATGTGTGTGGGTGTTCACATGCATGTGTGTGTGTAATAGAGAGAAAGAGAGAGAAAAACATCAAACAGGGATGACAGCTCTTTAGGCCTGTAAGTTCTTGTAGCGGCAGAAAGAGGATGCTTCTAGGAGTGAGTTATAAAGGTTGCATTATCATTGTAGTACTTTAAGTGCCACTAAAGCCACAAGGAAATGAAGACACACAGAGAGAGAGATTCAAATATACTTCACTGTAAACTTATGAATATTAATTAGGTTATGTGCAGATAGTGCCAAATAGTGTTTTATTGTTTTGATAGTCATTTCTGATGACAAATTCAAGCACTCCAATAAATATTGGAATATGATTGGTCTCATGGTAAAATTTTTGCATCTAGTACAAGCAGGGCTGGACTTTTCTGCATATCATGGCGCAGTTTTGTGGTCCGCTCTGCATAACACAGCAGCTCATTTTTGCTTATCGCGGCCCATTCGGCACATTTCATGGAAGCACAACCGGCCTGTTCGGTTCTCCCGCTGGCCAGTTCGCCCATGATTGGACCCAAAGTGCGTCGGCCCACTGGGAAAATGCCCAGTATGCCAGATTGCCAGTCCAGCCCTGAGTACAAGTAGTTCCAGGTTCTAATCCGCTCTAATATAACTTTTAATTTTAATGAATGAAGATTGCATCTGTGCGTTAGTGGCTGTATATCATGAGAGCAGACCAACACACTCTCACGGCGAAATCGTCAGGATTCGACTTTTCTAAATTTGGCTAATTAGTATGATATCGTGCAACTGCACTCGTTTGAATTCCCACGATTTACACTACAGCCAGTGACGTTGCTGGACATCGTTTCCATCTAATACGTGACAATTACTTGCTTCATCAACAGCTTCCCATCATGTTTACACACTCTACTGATTGGTTAAGTTTAGATTAGGGGTTTGGGTAAGGGCATAATATAAATAAGTATGTCCTTAACACCTTGTGCACGGAACTCGCGCTTACTTCCGCATAAGACATCCAGGAATTTGCACGTGATGAAGTCGTTCGAGTCTATGCGAAATAGCCAACTCGTAAATTATGTACGACTTTTCAGGAGATTGGGTTGGAGCAGACATGTCTGTTAGCATTTTGCTTTGCGATTTAACTGGAAAGAAGTGCAAATTATGTAACAGCAGAGCGAGTAGAGCGCGCATCTGGATGCATGAGAGAACATCTCTGCACGTGGTCATACAACAGCACCGATAACAGCCACAATAAGCACTCTTCATAACTTTAAAAATAACAGTGCTGGATTGCCAATAACACACATGAACAAATCAGAAACTCAAGAACTAGAAATGTTGAAGAAACCACCCATCCCGCCCTTAAATGACACCTATGATTATTCATTTGAAAATGAACATCTTTTATCTTCATTTGAAAGCTAATGAGTGATCTGTGCTTTGTCAAAGCTAAACTGAAGAGTGTTGTTGGTGTGTATGCGGCTATGATCTGTAGACATTTAGACTTGAAATGTTTTGTTTTTCTTTCGCCTATGAATAATATTATTTTATTATTTTTATTATTATTATTATTATTATTCTTTTTTAGAAAAGTCTAATACAAACATGTTGTCTTGTCAACCCATGTGTTTGCTATACTTTGGACATACATTCACATTTCATCTGCGTAGAGTATGTTTCTTGCCTTGAGTGACAAATCTGTTGAGGAGGGTTTTCATCAAATTTTCATGTTGTTACTCTTTTTATGGTACTTATTCATTCAGCTGATTATTTAAATTTACCTAATTGAAAATGTTGTGAAGTAAAATAGTTTTTTCTTTTCCGTTTGGTTTCCTTGTGTTTTTATTGTTACTGTTCTTTGCTGTATTAACATTTTCAATCTGCCTCTGTTTTGTTTTGGTTAAAGTTTATAATAATTGTAATATTTAGACATTCCATTTTTTTTTATTTTATTTTTTTTACAAAATTCCATCAAATAGAATTGAGTATTCTTGGTAACACTTTATTTTTATGATCCCAAGTAGATATTTAACTGACTATAAGTGACTTATCAACTGGCTTGCAATAGCTAGTAAACAGTGTTTTAACAAACATTCAGCAGACTATCAATAGCCTGTAAAACAGCAGCAAAATAACAGTTTATCGATTGACTTGCTATAGCTAGTAAACACTGTTTCAACAAACATTCAGTAGACTTTCAGTAGCCTGTATATAGATCTCTATTAATGACCTACTTACATTATTTTTGAGAACATCAGTTCATTAAAAGGTCATGTGGCACGGTGGAGGGCGGGACCGGGTCGTGACTCAACACGCCTGGTCCCATATTAGGCTAATCAAGTCACCGAGAGGGATAAAGGCCGACTGCAGAGGGCGGTGTGAGAGAGAGAGAGAGAGAGAGAGAGAGAGAGAGAGAGACATACATACATACATACATACATACATACATACATACATACATACATATATCGTTCACGGACATGTCCGTCGTCTTATGTGTTTGTCTTTTGAGTTTACCATTAAACCTTTATTTGTATGTCAAGCCGGTTTCTCGCCTCTTCCTTGTCTGTGAGCATGAACTTCTTTACAGGTCAATAATAAAGATCTATATACAGGCTATTAATGGTCTACTGAATGTTTGTTGAAACACTGTTTACTAGCTATAGCAAGTCAGTTGATAAGTCACTTATAGTCAGTTAAATATCTACTTGGGACCATCAAAATTAAGTGTTACTGTATTAATTTAATTTGGTTTATAATTGTACAGTTCAATTTGATGGAATTTTGTTGTGAAATTGAAATGCGTAAATCTTAGAAATAGGCAAAAGTATATTTTAGTGTAAAAAAAATATTTAATGAAATGAAAAGAATAAGAATAGCAAAAATAGATCATCTGATCTTGTAGTAATTCAGGCTTCTACAGAGAAGGCATTTTCATTCACTTTTAAGGACAAAGACATCTTCCTAATATTCAAATGCCTATTTTTATTCAATAAACCGGAGCCAAAAAAAATCTGTCACCTTTCCTTGCTGTTTTTTTTGTAATTTTTTTAATTCTTGAGTTATACCATCCATATCACTGACTGTTAGAGGGTTAAACAGTTTACCCCCCCCCCCCCCAAAAAAAAATAAAAAAAATAAAAAAATCAATAAAACAATCATTCATCATTTACTCACCGTCATGCCGTTCTAAACCTGTGTGACAACATGCGGTGGTTTTGAGAAACCCAAGAACCAAAGGCATTTGGCATTATTGACATCAGTTGTGAGGCAGTGCGTCATCACGTGCCAAGTGTGAAATTTTATTTGAGAGCTACAGTGCTATGGGGTTGGAACGATATGAGGGTGAGTAAATTATGACAGAATGTATATTTTTGGAAGAACTATTCCTTTGAATTTGACAAGAATTGATGGTCGCTGTCTTGAACATATTCATTGGATAGGGTTTGTTCAGCATTATTGCAATGTCTCCAGAAATGTGTCCTCAGATTATGTGAAATGCCTGGGTCGATGGAGGAGACATTCCTCAATTTCCTGTCTCTCTCTGAAATTGTAGCAATTTGCTTCCATTAAATGGATGGTACACTGGGTGAATCAATGTCTCAGCACTACCTGCTTCTTCAGTGTCACTGAATGCATTGCCTCAGTTATCTACTTGCACAGATGGCACTAAGTACTTGAGACTCCAGTGAGTGTTTATCCCAGGCTTTCAGCTCGCTTTGCTTCACATTGTACCAGCTGAAAAGCTCATTCTTGTACCATTTCCTATTTTGTATGTAATTCCTTTTGTGGGAGGATGTTAACATGCTTAATTGTAATGAATCACAATTTTCTTGTTTGTGAAGTTATTCAACACTTCGTAACCAATAAATCCCGAAGACTTACTTGAAATCAGTTTATGCTATCAACTACTCAGTTACCCGGAAATGCATCTGTCAAAGTGCTATGAACTTTTTTGGCCATCACTGTTCTTTGTTTTAAAATCAATCTTTCTGTTTATTTCTAGGGTTAAATAACATTTTAATTCCCCAATTTTCAATGTGGATTCAGACTTTTGGACTCCGCTGTAAAAAAAACCTTAATTACATCATTACTTGTCAAGTTACATTACATGAGTGCATAAATGGGATGCATAAATAAGGTAGTCGTTTACCCATTGTCGGGTCACTCTTACCTGGATTTGAACCTTTGTGTTGAAGGGGGGTGGTTCGCGTGATATGAGCCCAAAGCAATCATCTGTGTTCGCAACTGCTTTCAGGTCCTTGAATAACGTATATCTTGCAAGTATGGGCATCTGGTGGACTTTCTGGTGCCCTCCTAGGGTAAGATGTGCCCCCCTAGGGAGTTGGTGCCCTACGCAGACTGCATAGCCTGCTTATAGGGAGCGGTGGTACTGCTAACATTAGCCATTTTTTCCGATTTACTTAGTATTTTCTTGTCACATTGCAGATTTATATTTTTGTTTATGCTAGTTTGCTAACCTTTAGCTTGCAATAGCATACATTACCATGCTAAGTGATAATTGCTCTTAGAGGAAAGCAACATAAAGGATGTTGTTTGTGTACCCGTCCTCAACCTAAACAAAAGCTCCTCTCTTCACCTCAATGATAACCCAGCATAACAGAACCAGTTCTAAATCCCAAAATAACTACATTAGACACTATTAAGTCTCCACCTTTTGTCATCTTGCTAAAAAATGCACAAGACAACACTTAATTTCTAAATGTTCCCCCAAGGTAACAATCTGGCAAAGAGGGGATGCAAAGCTGCAGTTTCAAATGCTCTCAGTTACAATCTCTAATTTGATCTCGTATATTATGGAGGACTACTTTACATAATACTCTATATAGTGAATTCTGTATGTAAACAAATCATTTTTTAAAACGGACAAATAAATAGACATTTAAAATTGTGTAAAACGACGTCAGTTACTGAATTAATGCTTGTACCAATACTAATACATTTATAAAATGTAGTAATTAAAAATAAATAAATAAATAAATAGTTTTAAATGCAAATAAAAAAATATAAAAAAGTATTCTTAAAAACATTTGCCATCTTCCTCTTTTTGCACGATTTAAGTTATAAATATCTTTGGACGGTTACAAATAATGAAATTAACGCTGTTAATCATAATTACTCCGACTTTCTTCGCACTAAACTTTGGTGCAAAAAGTGCCCCTTTGCGCCACCTGTCGGTGATGTTCCGAAATCTGAAGCTGCTCTTATATGAGCAAACATGTGCTGCCCTGTGAACGCACATCGCTTTCTGGAATTCACATTTTTGCTTTTAAACCATCTGATATGCCTTGCCCTTATAAATGCACCTCCTGTAAATTCGATTTTAATATTCAAATTAAGTCAATTATATCTAAATACTATAGTATGCCATAGACGCTGTACAGCTGTACGGTTGAACCCGGAACAGTCCTGTAAATCAGTGCATTCCATTCCTTCTTCATTCGCATTGATTGCATGCAATACTCTTCTACTCACAGACCTTGCAACACATAACAATAGATTTAAACGCCTTGGTCATACATCACCTATCTATGTCATGATCATCTGGACTAAATACACTTAATCTTCATCTTTTGTTGTCCGGCGTTGGCACCAGCAATTACAACAAACATTACAAAGACATGCATGAAAAGCATGAAACAACCATTATCTCGTAAGGACAGGTTAAATGGCTGTTTTTAAAGGCATAGTTTACTCAGAAATGAAAATTCTATCATCATCATTTACTTAACTATATGTTGCTACGAAACCGTATAGCTTACTTTCTTTTGTTGAAAACAAAATGAGACGTTTAGTCGAATGTTCTAGCTGCTCTTTTCCATACAATGAAACTGAATGGGAACAGACACTCTTGAGCTCCAAAAAGTATTATATTGATTTGAGTGCTATATTCCAAGGCTTCTGAAGCCAGGTGATGGCTTTGTGTGAAGTAAGTGGTACATTTTCAAAACTCCTAGAACTAATATGACAACAAATCACCAAAAATGCAGTGTTTTCAAATGTTTCAACATATTTTCCATTGTCTAAGGACACAAGACAAAATCACAAAGTGATTTCACCACACCGACCAAGTGTTTTATCTCTATATATAGCTATTATTGAAAGTAACTGACTTTCATAATGATATTTACATCAAACTTTTTTTTGCATCTGTTCTCGTTCAGTTTCATTCATATGTCTATCATTTGATCCATCTGATCTTAATGGTTTAGCCATGAATTTGGTATATGTATAGATTTTCAACTGGTTTGACTATTTATGTGTTTGTAAAATATCAACATCTACAGTAAAACACATGTTCAGAACAGGAAAACATAATGAATTTGTTACAATATGGCCAATGTATATGTACTATTTACAACTGATTAACATAGAGCAGGATAGACTGCAAGGAAATGGAACCAAACAATGAATTTGTGTATTGGAGACCTGTCAGAGAGGTCACAGAGGTCACAGAGGTGGGCAACAGAGGGAGGAAGAGGGCAGGAACTGGTGAGCCATCAATATCCACTATGTGATTCAGTAAACAATAGTCTAACTACTGTAAAGCAAATTACAGGACTGTGACAAATTGAGTCCAACTCATTGGTTAGTCTCTTTGGTTATTATAAAAGCATTGCTAAATGACTACAGTAAAAGTAACATAATTACACACCCCAATCTATAAAAATGTAAACTTTCAATTCATTCATACTGCACTGTCGGAACAGTATGGTTCAGTAAATGACATTGTTACACAATTCTTACTGTATCACGTATTGACAACATACTCTTTGGGGGGAGAGGTGGTGGCATAGTGGGCTAAGGCACAGAACGGGTAATCAGAAGGTTGCTGGTTTGATCCCCACAGTCACCACCATTGTGTCCTTGAACAAGGCACTTAACTCCAGGTTGCTCCGGGGGGGATTGTCCCTGTACTAAAGGCACTGTAAGTCGGTTTGGATAAAAGAGTCTGCCAAATGCATAAATGTAAATGTACTCTGTACTGTCAGAATTGACAGAGAACATCAGTCCAGAGTATTTACAGTAATATACACAAATGCGAATAAGATTTGAGAGCTGCTGACAAGGGGAAGATGAACCTGGTCTCATAGAACCACGATACTATACCTACATTTTTCCAATGATTTTAAAATTATTTTGACGTGTCTCATTGTAGGTTTCACAAAACTTTCCTGATGAAATTAACACTAGAGGAATTCGACAATGACTTTTATTACCTTTCACACAAATAATGAGTCAAATGGAAGATTATCAGTTCATAACCACTTACTTTTTCACTAACCACTTACCCTCAAAAGACTAATATATTTGTATGTATATCTGAATATTTAATTTCAAATTGATTGTTTCTTAACTTTTAACCAACAACCTAAAATCGTGAGTTTGATATACCGTATTTCCATAGTTTTTAATCTGATTAGAGCATTAAAAGAATAGTTAACTCAAAAATAATTTACTCACACCCATGCCATCACAGATGTGCGTGAATTTCTTTCTTCTGAAGAACACAAAGGTGAAAAAGGTGTTGGTAAGAAAAATATCAATGTTCAAGTCCTTTTTACTATAAATTCTCCTCCCAGTAGGTGGTGATGTTCACGAAGAATGTGAACACAAAAGATGAAGAATGTGGAAATTAAATTGAAAGTGGAGGCTTACAGTAAAAAAGACATAAATATTGATCTGGTTCTCAACCACACCTATCATATATCTTCAGAAGAAATGGATTATACCACTGGAGTCTTATGGATTTATTTTATGCTGCCTTTATGTGCTTCAAAGTTCTGGCCACCATTCACATTATATGAAATATAAATAAAAAAAAAGTGGCTGAAATATTCTTCTAAAAATCTTTATGTGTTAAGTAGAAGAAAGTCACACACATCTGGGATGGCATGAGGGTGAGTAAATGATGAGAACATTTTCATTTTTGGATGAACTATCCCTTTAACCTTGAAAACCAGTTCAAAGTCTGTTTGGGAGAAAATGTAACTCACTTTAAGCCACACAACATTGATTCCATCTACTAAAAAGGAACGTGTTTTGTGTGTAAACCACACCAAAATGTCTCTGTCTGTCTGTCTGTCTGTCTCTCTCTGTGTGTGTGTGTGTGTGTGTGTGTGTGTGTGTGTGTGTGTGTGTGTGTCTGTCTGTGTCAAAGCTTCATTGGCAGAGGAAAGCAGAGGATGTGTCCCTCTTTGAGCAGGAAGGAGAGAAGAATCTTCTCAGAATGCAGGATACAGTACTTCAAGAGACGCCAGTGAGTCAGAATGAGATGTCAGTGAGAGAGAGAGTTAAAGAAAGCCAGTAAAGAACCAGTCCTAAACTAAGGTCTTATTTCAGTGATGAGATTCTTACACAGACATTGTGGCATTACTGTAGTACAATGGTGGTATCCAATGGTGATACCATGGTACTTTGATATAGGGGGACCGGGGTAGTTATCACAACAGGAAGTTATTACAATTCAATAACAATGAGATTTGAAGTCAAAAAGTCCAGTTGCTCAAATGTGTTATCCATAGCAGAGGTTTTGTAAGCTGGCTAAGTGATGATTTTTAAAAAAAATAATATAACTATAATAACTTATAAAAAAATAATTTTCAACACTGAGAATATGTGAAACTTTTCTTATATATATATATATATAAATTTGTGAAAATTCTGAATATTTTAGAATATTTATTATTTATGAAAATCTCCTGTAGTAAATACTTGGCATTGTTCTGTGAATAAAGGTGTGAAGTGCACTAAGGAACTGTTTGTGACAGAAATTCAATCTGAATGTGGGTAGCTGAACCTTAAACAGGGTTTAAGGTTCAAATGTATTATAATGTATAAGGGAAAGTGGCTATTTTAGGGATTGTAACAGGTCACCATTTCTTTTTAGTTTCTCGCCATTTTGAATGATCTTACAACTGCATCCTTGTTGCCAGATGCAGCTGTCACTTCTTGTCATGCCAGCTAACAATATACACCACAAATTGCT
This sequence comes from Moxostoma hubbsi, assembly GCA_032164185.1. NCBI lineage: Eukaryota > Metazoa > Chordata > Actinopteri > Cypriniformes > Catostomidae > Moxostoma > Moxostoma hubbsi. The sequence goes on from JAVLUX010000008.1 coordinate 42,230,064, forward strand.
CTCCCCCTTTTGTCCACAAGAGGTCATGTGTGATTCACATTCACGTTGAGGGCGAGATATTGAGCTCTCCACACGAAGAAATTTTAATATGTTTACTTTTATTCAGTGCTTTGCTAAATTGCACAGTGATATTTACAACTCTCCAGTTCACAGCTCAAACTACCTAGAACCCAACTGGCAACATCTCTTTTAGTGGATGGTAACTTAAACTAGTAGTGCTTTTTGTTGTTCTATTTAGCATTTATACTACAAATAATGACTTAAATTTTCATATGTTCCTCACTATAGCATGGTATTAGAAGATTTAGAGTATAGCATATGAGTCATATGGACTATTTACAGTGCTTTTTGAATCATTTGGAGAGTGAAAGCAAAGACTGTATAGAATGAGACGGACCACTTGTAGTGAAATGAATGGGCGAAATTGAAATGCCCAATATGGCGGATCTTTTACTTAGAGGTAAAAGAGCCAATCAGCTTTTCAGATATTGCCTGTTAGTTAAAAGAGCAATATGTAACACTGACATCAAGCGTTTAAAATGGGTACTGTAGTCCAAATTCAAATATTGGAGATATTTGTCTCCCCCGCCTCCTCTTCCCAAGACTTGAAGCTGACGCGGGTTGCCAGGTTGAGGACACGCAACAGGAACAAGCAAACTGACAATGGCAAATGACGAGACTTACACTGTAAGTTGATAAGCTAATGTATATGGTTGCAATGTTTTTATTGTTTACAAATTATAAACCAGCTCATGTGGATTTTATATAACTCGGTGTCACTGTTATCTAGATGTATTGCTGGCTTCCATGGCTTCAGCGAGCTGTGTTTGCCCACTAACTTGTTTCCAATCAGGCAACACGGGGCGTCGAAATATTATTGGGAAATGGGCAGTGGGTGGGATCACACAGGCCAAAACACAAACAGAAATTCCTGACCCCAATGGACATTTCAATGTAAAATATACGGGCAGCAGCATTGTTTTCTTAGAAGCCAGTATTTCAACTTAGCATGTTTCCTAAATCTCTGATAACATTTAATTATAATGTTATGCTTTAGTACATATTACATATTGCTCCTTTAACTCGAGAATGTGCATGCACATTAGCTGAACCAGCCTTGAAAAATAGAGTTTTTTAGCATGATCTGAGCTAAACAAGAACAATTTGGAGATTTCAGTTTTTTCCCATTCAAGTAGATAGGAGCTTTACATTCATGCCGCTTGTATCCATAGAGAACAGCTGCCCGGGAGTGTTCCAAAGATGGCAGGAGAGTGAACTGACTTGCCTTGAAAGGGACTTTGTTGCTCTTTTTATGGAAAAGACTTCTATCTTCTTTTTGTGTTCAATGAAAGAACATGACGGAGAGTAAAAGATGACAGAATATACACATCTTTTAAATGACAACTTACATACAACCCCAAATGTTTTAAGGCCAGGTTATGTTTGAACTTAAAAATGTGTGTATGAATGAATGAATGGCCATCTCAAATAAACCTGTGGTCCTTTTGATCCTGATTTTTCTACGATGCTACAAAAACACAGACACTTTGTTTTTCAGCCATCTATATCAACTTTTGTACTTAAGTTCAAAGTAACAAAATGACCATGTCAGGCTTAGTTTCAATGAAATTTCAATGCACATTAAAGCTTGTTTACTGAGGTGTGTGTGTTAATGTGTTGGTCAGACTCACCTGTCACCTGTTTTGTAAGTGCTTTCATTAGTATGTGATTTATGTATTTGTGTTTGTGTATATTTGCTTGACTTTATACTGAAAGCAGAATGTCAAAAAGGACGATTCCTTTTCAGAGTACTTTTTTAATTTTTATTATAATTTGTAATTGTTTTTTACTACAGTCGAACGTTTGTGCTACAGACATGAATGATATCTCAAACTGCGTGTTTAATTAACTTTACATTTAAGTGTTCATACTTACGATTTTCTCCTGGCTGATGAAAACACATGTGAAAAATCCTTTTAAGCTTACAGTACATTAAAGGAGGGACCTGAGCCATATCTATGGACCAAATTATCATAGATTCTTGGGGGTGGCCTCTTATGACTTTGTCCACTAAGAAACCACCTAGCATCACCGAGAACACTCCAGCAACCACATAGCAATGCACTGGCAAACACCCAGAACACCCTAGCATCACTGCAGCGACTAAATGTACAGGCAATCAGAAAATATAAATCTCTACCCTTACAAAGAAATATACAGTAGAGTTGCCACAAATTTGCCACTCATTATTTCCACATGCAAATGAGCTTTGCGTCAAATTCTCATTGTCACCAAAGGTTTGCTGCAGGTTCGTCACTTCTCGTGAAGAGCTGCAAACTTCTGGCAAACATTTGTGGTGAGCACGCTAATTTGCATGTGAAAATAATGAGTGGGAATACTTGTGGCAAGTTTACCAGAACTCTAGACTTTTTTTTAAGAGTTTAAGTAATTATTGCTATTTTACCAGTCATGGTTCTCTTTTTCTTTCTGCACATCTGGACTGGAGCTTGTCATAAACCCTGGTATTATCAGACACAATGACAGTAACCATGTGGTTTAGGTACCATACAGCTAATAACAAGTTAGCATGAAGTTTTAAACACTCACTCAGTGTTTTCCCCTATTCACTTTCCACATACAATATTTTCCCCAATATTTGTCTGAGACATTTAGTATGTGTTAAATCCCTGATGATTTAGTTCTTATATTTTGGAATGTAAATTGAGATGAGTTACTCTTGATCCCCAAAGATTGTGTGTTGCTAATGTGTGTGTTGCTAAACTGCGCTGTTAGTCATAATGACAAAATCACAGACGTAACTTTGAAAACATAGACGTACATGCAAACTGGTCTCACAGAATCACGTTACCAAGCCTACATTTTGGCAAAATGGCTCGTTTGACAGATCACTGTAGTTTCCTGGTGAAATGAACACTAGAGGCGCTACAACAACGACTTTTCACCTCTGCACAAATTATGAGTAAAATGGCTGATTATTAGTTCATAAACACTTTTACTTTTCACCATGCTATCTTATGACATCTAAACACATTTACTAAAGCACATGACTTGTAAGGTCAAAACATTTTAATGTTTGCATTGCATAACTGACTACATTTACAAGCTTGTTCAAATGCTATCAACTGCTGTGATGTGGTTGCTTCAGTAATTGTGTTTTTCATCTCACATTTGCTTTTATGACACTATCGGTTAGGTTTAGGTTTTGGGTATGATGGTCAGTTTTGTTGATTTAAAAATCGATTGAGAATTAACTTTAACCCTTTTTTATGTGTTTTTTTTATGTGTTTGAGAGAACATTTAACTCGCTTTTAGCGCCACACAGTGGGCATTTCACTTCGGAACGGCTGCAACACGTTTAATGAACCACTTCATTTAATATTGCAAAAAGTTTGCCAGAAATGTTGTAATTTTCACAAGATCAGGCTGACTCTGTTTTGGTTAACTTGCTACAAAGTAAACAATGCTCTTAATATCTTTTAAAATTATGAAACAATTTTTTTATTAAAAACCCTAAAAAAAAATTGGACACTAGTAAAACATCTACTATTATATAATCAAATACTGGCACTTTATTTGTTGCTTGCAAAAATATATATTTCATCAGAACTTCCATTTATGGAGGAAGATGCTTTTGATAGCAGAAAAAGCATCTTTCTCCATAGATGGCCATTCAAAAGTTCTGATGCAATATATATTTTACTGTAGTTAATAGAGTAAGTTCTGTTTTATAAGCTCTGAGTAAGTGTTTTATAAAACAACAAATTTATAAGCCTCTACAAACAAGATGAGTCAGTAGTAGTTATGGTCTGTTTTCTCAGAGGACAATGACTGTAAAATGGAAATATCTACATCTGCTAAAGGTTAGTTTTGTCAACTTTTAGGAGGTGTACAACATTAGATGGCCTGGTACTTTTTAGTTCATGAAGTTTTAATGCATGGCTAGTGAAGCTCATAAACACCTGCACTAACAAAAGCAGCGAGTGTTTGAATAAGGAACGGTTTCTTTTGCTGTGTTAATTGCCATTAATCTCAGAGAGCAGCTTTTATTCTGGGCTAAATTAGAGTTCAGCTAGCACACACACACACACACACACACACACACACACACACACACACACACACACACACACACACACACACACACACACACACACTGGTGAAGCCTGTGGCAGTGTCAGCCACACAGCATGGGCACAGAAGAGGATGGGTTGGGTGCTGTTACAATCAATGCCACCTCTGATTATAACATATCAAGGAGTCTGGAAAAAGATGCTCTACAGACACTCAAAGAACATACTGTACAACATAGAACCCAAAAGTAGTATGGCACTACCATGTTTTTTTTTTTTTTTTGTTTTTTTTCTATTTTATTTATTTGTTTGTTTTACATCTACCATCTACAGGAATTTTTCAATACCCATTTCTGATGTCAAAATCTACAAAGCACAGTATCTGATTGGTGATATAATATTAATAAATATAAATATATATAATTTTCCCTAGAACAATTTATTCTAGGGAATAGTTCACCCAAAAATAAAAATTCTCTCATCATTTACTCACTCTCATGTCATCCTTTTATCTGCTGAACTCAAATGAAGATTTTTAGAAGAATATTTAAGCTCTGTAGGTCCATACAATGCAAGTGAATGGTGATCAGACCATTTGTAACTCCAAAAATCACTTAAAGGAAACATTCAGTACAATCCAGTACAACTCCAGTGGTTAAATCCATGTCTTCTGAAATGATATGACAGCTGTGGGTGAGAAACAGATCAATATTTAAGACCTTTCCCCCCCCCCCTAAATCTCCACTTTCACCTTTACATAAAGTGGAGATTTAGAGTAAAAAAAAAAACGTAATTTTTTTTTTCCCCTCTATCACCCACACCTATTATATAGATTCTGAATATATGGATTTAACCACCAGTCGTATGGATTACATTTATGTTTCCTTTATGTGATGTTTGGAGTTACAAAAGATCTGGTCACCATTCATTTGCATTGTATGGACCTACAGAGCTGAAATATTCTTCTAAAAATGTGTCTGACTTTAAAAGAAAGTCAGACACATCTGGGATGGCATGAGGGTGAGTAAATGATAAGTTAACTTAAATTTTTGGGTAAACTATCCGTTCAAAGGAATATTCTGGGTTCAATACAAGTTAAGCTGAATCGACAGCATTTGTGGCATAATATTGATTACCATAAAAAGTCATTTGATCCGTCCTTCCTTTTCTTAAAAAAAAAATACAAATCTGGTTACAGTGAGGCACTTACAATGGAATTGAATGGGGCCAGTTCCCCGTCTGTCGCTCTCTCGTCGTTGTGTCGAATGAAGAGACACTAGGGGTCTTTCTTGAAGGCCTTGGTTACCTCTGAACTTGAGAAAAGGCCAATGAGAAATTGGCAGACAGAATTTGCATGTCCCTCCCCCGGACATTATGGGTATAAAAGGAGGGAATCGTGTGTCTGTCCATTCAGATTTTTTCTTCGGAGCCGAGCAGATGTGTGTTCAGCAAGCAGCTGTTCCACTAGCTCCCAGTTCATCTTATTTGGCAACACCGTAAAGACTTTGCCCAGCAATCTTCAGCAGCGAGGAAGCAGACGGAGGCCATCTCCCACATCATGCCTCGCTGACGTTAAAGCGTGAGCTGTGCGCCGTCTGCTTGCCGAGGGTATCCCACTGTGGCTTCTAAACAACAGGCAGCTCCGCTTCAACCTGGGCCCAGCTCTCAGCCCCAGCGTAGAGCTCCCCGCAGGAAGCTGATGCCCCCATCTCATGAACCACCAGCAGGACCCAGAAGGCTCTCAAACATTCCTGAGACGATTAAACCAAGGAGTGAGATGGCCGCTACGGAGTTGGTATCTGGACCACTCCATCCCCTGGTGGAGGGCCAGGAGAGAAATCTCTTGCTGCACCCCCAACTGTACTGCCGGGAGTCTCGACTGTAGACTCCCGGCAGGTTCTGACGAGTCTAGAGGATGCCTCCATAGGACCTCCTCCTCAGTCACTTTCCCGCGCCAGGAAAATGCTCCTTATAGGTTCCCAGAGTCTGAACCCTCCCAGGCCATGCCTGTTCTCCTCATGGGACCTCTCTGTGGTCTTTTTGGGCCTTCAGAGACCCCCCTTTGAGCCTCTAGAATCAGTCAAGCTTAGAGCCATCTCCTTGAAGACGGCACTCCTGATTGAGTTAGCGTCCGTCAAGAGAGTTGGGGACCTGTGAGTGTTCTCTGTCAGCGACACTTGCCTGGAATCCAGTCTGGCAGATGCTCACATCATCCTAAGACCTCGACCGGGCTACACGCCCAAGGTTCCTATGACTCCCTCAGAGGAGTGAACCTGCAAGCGAAGCTGCCCCAGGAGGAGCCAGACCCAGCCTTATTGTTGCTGTGTCCAGTGCATGCTTTGTGTGCTTTGTGTACCTATGTGGACTGCACACAGAGCTTTAGATGTTCTAAGCAGCTCTTTGTTTGCTTTGGCAGAAAGGGGCGCTGTCTCCAAAAGAGGTTGCCCACTGGGTTGTCAACACCATGGCTGACCCAGGCCGTGTCCGCCCCTTGCGGGTTCGAGCACACTCTACGTTCTCATGGGCACTGGCCAACGGCACCTCCGTAGCAGACATCTGCAGAGCGGCAGGCTGGGCAACACCCAATACCTTTACAAGATTCCACAATCTCAGGGTTGAGTCTTTCTCATCCCATATTTTCTTAGGTCCAAGCACGTAGAACTCGGTAATGTGGAACGGCTGACCGGGTGTTCCGCTTGCACATAGCGCCCTCCCCCTCCACTGAGGCGATCATGTGCGCTCTTTCTCCCAGAAGAGTCAACTAGTTTAATGAACATGGATGTATTTCCTCCCTAGCCCTCTGGTCCGCAAATTCAGCGAAGGAATTCCCGACCAGACCCACTACTGGTACTAACTTCTCTGTACTGGAATAGGTGCTACACGGATTAATCCCCCGTGTGTATTTTCCATGGTATGGTCTGCAGGCGAACCCGCGTCTCCCTTGGGCAGCCCCTTTGCCCCCTGGTCACTGTGTTCGTAGCAACTCCTACCTCGCTAGGTAGGATCTACCACAGCACAACTTCCACATGTGGCCTGAATACCCATGTGACGTATTTATCACATTTAACCTCCCCCCAGCCTGGAAAGTATGTGGTCTCCGTGGGGTCTTTTCCCCCTGAAAGAATAGGAGTTGGAAAAGAATGCCTTCCCCGATGTGTGTTATAGCGTTAAAAGGCCCCAGCCGCTTTAACTCTATGCAAGAAACATAGAGAGAGAAAAGGTGCGACTGGCGCGTCCTGCTGGGAACCTAAAAATGTTTTAAAGGGGCATTGGGGGTACGTGCAAGCGAAGGCTACGTGCAGTCTGATGCAGCCTACTGCTTTGGCACACAACTGCCTGCCCGCACCTGCGTTAGCAGTTCACGTACGTGGTTCAGCACATGGCATGATTGAATAGGGACCCCTAGTGTCGCTTCATTTGACACAACAAAGAGTGACCGACAGACGGGGAACGTTTAGGTTACTATTGTAACCCCCGTTCCCTGATGGAGGGAACAAGACGTTGTGTACCCCAGCCATGATGCTGAACTGAGCCACTGTAACGGCCGAACCTCATTCTCAGCTCCTCAGTGCAAAACATGAATGAACAGAGGTGCGATTCCCTCATTTATACCTGTATGTCCGGGGGAGGGACATGCAAATTCTGTCTGCCAATTTCTCATTGGCCTTTTCTCAAGTTCAGAGGTAAAAGAGGCCTTCAAGAAAGAACCGTAGTGTCACATCATTCAACACAATTTATCATTCCCTCCATCAGGGAACGGGGGTTACAATAGTAACCTAGACATTTTTTGTTAAAATACTCACTGCTTCAAAAGTTTAGCCACAAGACATAAAGGATATGCTTGTAAACACAATTTTAGTGTGATAAAATCACTTACTAACCTTTCTGTGTAAAGTTATTGCCAATTTTATAACTTAGTTGCCATGACAATGTAATGTCAACAAACCCTAAAACCCTATAAAGCTCAAATAACATGATTTTTAATAGAAGAATTTATGTAAGCGCTTTTATAAAACCATAAGCTTCACATTTAGGCCTTTAAACACTCCAAAAAACAGGAGAGGAAAAAGTGGGACAAAAGGAAAAATCCAACCAGGGTCGTCCACACAAAAAGAGCACATCCACACTGTCGTTACACCCCATGCTACTGCAGCGACACTAGGGAGACAGTTTGTCCTCAGTTTCAGTATATCTACCAGACAATTGGTGTGTAAATATCCACAATGTGTGGTAGTTGCTATTTACACCTACTGTGGTGAAAAAGTCACTCCAATTTTATAAACCATAACCTTGGCTATTAAACTATTAAGCTAAATTATTCATTAATAATAAAACAATTGGAGTGTGGTGTATAGTCTCTAATTTAAATGTACATCCATATTATCATAAAATTAGCTTGTATTACTCCGATATTAAATAATGCAATATCATTTCCTGTACATTACGTCTGCCAGTCTTTTGATTTTTCTGATAAGTACAACCATATTTATGAAAACACTTCACTTCCTCAGTCCTCATGGAAGCGTAGTGACTCGCCTCATTTCGGGTTGTGGAGGACGAATCTCAGTTGCCTCCCCGTCTGAGACCATCAATCTGTGAATTTTATCATGTGGCTTGTTGAGCGTGTTACTGCAGAGACGTAGCTTGTGTGGAGGCTCATGCTATTTTCCACGGCATCCATGCACAACTCACCACGTGCCCCACCGAGAGCGAGAACCACATTATAGCAACCACAAGGAGGTTACCCCAACGTGACTATACCCACCCTAGCAACCGGGCCAATTGGTTACTTAGGAGGCCTGGCTGGAGTCATTCAGCATGCCCTGGATTCGAAATTGCGACTCCAGGTGTGGTAGTCTTTACTTGCTGAGCTACCCAGGCCCAGAGTTTTAATGTAAATAAATGTTGCAAAATTCCTTCTTTATATATAAAATTCAGTTTCTTTATAGAAAACTCCAAATAAAGTTCAGCCAAATGAGGCATTTACAATGGAGTTCTATGGATACATAGACCTATCACTAATTACCATCTGATACTATCACTGTACCATGGCACATCCGCATCCACAAATTGACACCTCCACATCAGGAAAAGAGAAAGCCACTATTGTATTCACATTCAGAGAAACCAACTGTTAAATTCACAACATATGAAACCAACACCGCAAAAACACATATAACGGGCTTTGTGTTCTGTCATGTTTTCCCCCTCATTATTAGTATGCTCTCTCCAGCAAACCTTCATTCTGACCCACACAAAAGACACTCCGCTACCCGTAACCATGACAATGGATCGGCAGATGAGAGAAATCCAGGTCATGTTGTGTTCGCTAACCCTTCATTCCTTCCCCCTTCATTTTGTCATCATCTCCTCCCACTCTCCTTGTCAATAGCTGTCTGCCACACCCAAGTGTTTGACACAGACCCTTTATTCTTAATAGTTCAATAATAATATGCTGATAAAGACATGTGCTATAGTCTGACTAAAGTTAATGAAATAATTATATCAAGACAAGTTGATTAGTCAAGACAACTAATGGCACACCTAGGCTAAATTACCCAGGTCATTATTATTTAAAGCATTAGCCAAGCTGTGCAATTGAAGGCAGCAGGGGTTTTCAAACTGGGATCCAGGGACCCTCAGGGGGCTGCAAGGTGATAGGGGGTCCATAGAAAATTTAAGTGAAGATTTTACTAAATTTATAACATCGGGTTCACACATCCTCCGTAAGAGGCATGTAAGCGGGATGGTCGCGTTGGACATTCACATTGGCCGCATCTCTTCCGCGTGAAACAGCAGCGCTTCTGCGCAGAAAATTCAGTTATTTATGGGGGGTCTTCGCCATGTTTTTTCTTTAATAAGGTCATAAGCTGAGCTTATTGCTGCTTCAAGGACAAAGTCATGTGCACTTCATCTTTATCAGCACACTTGGTCGTGATTGGTTTATGTTGTGTATATACTGTACAATTAAATACACAGAATGGCAAAAGGTCTGGCAGTTTATTAATTCTTTCTTTAATTAAGTTATTTTATTGAGTTTACTTGCATGCAGACATATATACTGTAGTGTAATATAGGTTCGGTTTGAATAATTTTGATTTGCTTTTGTGTCTTTTCTATAATCTCCTGATTATTTTAGTGTTCTAGTGCACCCAGAGCCTCTGAGATCAGTGTGAGCCTTGCTGCAAAAATAGGCTTAATGCCGAAACTATCCACTCACTGCCGCGTTTTATGTGCATGGGTTGGTGTACATGAAAATCTATACTGTAATTCCATTTATATATTAGGAAGGCAAGCAAAACATCATATTTGGGGGTCCTTGGCATTAACAATTTTGAAAACCCCTGATTTAAGGGGTGTTTTTAAGGCTAGGGAAAACTGTTTGTAAAGAAGTTCATGCTCACGGGCAAGGAAGAGGCGAGAAACCGGCTTAACGTATAAATTATAGTTTTAATGGAGAACTCAAAAGACAAACACATAGGACAATGGACATGTCCGTAACGATCTCTCTCTCTCGCACATCATCCACAGTCGGCCTTTAACCCTCTTGGAGGCTTGATTAGCCCAATACGGGACCGGGCGTGTTGAGTCACGAACCGGCCCCGCCCTCCACCGTGCCACACTGTATACACTTTTAACTGTGAGCACATGTGGATGGGTTCGACAGATGCACACCATGACTTTTTTGTGATACTCTTTTGTACAGTCAGCAGCAAGTGCAAGCACAGATGACGTGCCCACACCGGGACGGTCTGCATGTCTAGAAAAACTGCTGCATATACACATCAACATGACGGAATTTCCGTCACATGAACTGTGCGTGGTATGTAGTAGCACACAGAAAACTGAAGTATACTTTGGCATTTTGACAGGAGGTAAAAGCCAAAGTATACTTTGGCAAAAATCGCTGACAGGAGGCTGAATGTCTCGTCTGCTAAAACTGGTGTACGTGTTGAGGCAACATGGGTTAACAAAGCATGATAACAATGTAAACAATCATTCATTTAGATACAATTATATTTGTGTGGATATGTGTTTTACATTTTTTTAAAACTGTTATTATCTTAAACATTATGACCCTGATCCAACTGCGAAACAGAAAGCACATCAGAAAAAAGACATTACAGCAGATTACACAGTCAAGTGTGTGTGTTTATTCAAAGAGCTCATTTGTGAAGACACTATTATACACTACTACACCATCCAGTTTTAAAGAAGCACACATTAATAGGGTAGACAGCGATTTTCATGACCACTCGTTTGAAAGTAAAGAGTCATGGACTGGTTGATATTTTCCACTCTCTCATCAGTACGAGCTGGTCATTATTTCCAGGACAAATGACTCACAGGAAGTGTGCGTATTTGTGAGAGAAATGAGAGGAACTTTAAAAGATAAAGCATAATGTGCGATCTCAGTGAAATCAGAAACAGTAGGTTGACTTTTATTTAGCTAAAATTTGTCTGTGCTCACTGAAAATCGAAACACTGCCCCCGGTGGCCAAAGCGGTAAGTGTATTCAGGCGTATGAGCTCCACTTTCCAGGTAAAAATGTCCATGGAGGGATGCTAACAGAGAGTTATGAAGCAAGTTGTTTTCAGCTGTACAGGCTGTAATTGTCAGAAAAGAGCCAGGAGAGAGATGCTGGTTGAACCCATGTGCAGTATTTTAATGATGACGGTCGAAACTATACAATTTCAAGGTTCCACTATGTATATAAATAAAAGAGATTAGCATCAACTAAAAGAAGGATACATAACACTTAGCTTCATGAACAAAAGGATAAATGTTATTCAGTGCTGACATAGACAAGACTTGACAACTAATAACTGAACCTGAAGGGTATAAATAAAAGTACAAATGATGGTTAACACAAAACAGCTGAAGACAATGATGAGGGAAGACATGTAAGGATGATAGTGGTGCATCTTGGGAAATGTAGTGAAGAAGGTAATTTCAAAATAAGAGTCTCAAGAAGACAGGAGAAACAGAATAGTTTGTGACAGGAATACAGTGAGGAGAAATGCATTTTTTATAAACTGTACCCTCCAACCCAAACCCCAAATCTAAGCCTAACCATTGGTGGAGTAAAAATATAATTTTAGAGGGAAAAATACAACCTCTGAATCACGCTGGACACTGATTATGCAAAAGCAACAATTTCCTGGTTTGAACAAGGATGCAAACTAGGGTTTTCCACGCTGCTGACACAACGTGCTTCCTGTCATGACACATGGGAAAATAAACGTGCTTGAGCTGAGGAAAAATGCCTAATAGGAGATGGCGCTTGTCAGTGAATCCACATAATGTTGCCGATCCAAGGGTACTGGAACTGTTGGAAACAACATGCCGACTTTCTGTGTGATTGCAATTTATCATTATTTGTGAACTACTAACTGTCATTAAATTTTAAGCCCAGTAACTCAAACTTTTATCACACGCATACACTTAAAAATAAATAAATCATAAATTCATTATGACCATAAAGAAAGATAATGAATTACCCTTGTTACCTACTTTTTTTTGGAAAATGTTATTTTGTAAAAACTTATTTTGTTATAGACTATACAAATAATACAAATTAGATTTATTTTAACTTTATTTGTTTTTCATTTGAATTCTTATTAAATTTCTTTTAAATTCTGCTATTTTTATTGATGTTACATAAATAATGGAAACATATTACAATAAGCTTAATGTAAACATCAGTTAACAACATAAGTTAACATGAACTAACAATGAACAATAATATTACAGCATTTATTAACATTAATTCATGTTAATTTCAACTTATACACATTTTTTTTTTTAAATCAAATGTTATCTAACAAACTAACAGTGAACAATTGCATATTTATTAACTAAGATTAACAAAGATTAATAAATGCTATTAAAATATATTGTTTGTTTATGATATCTAATGCATTTACAAATGTTAACAAATGGAACCTTATTGTAAAGTGTTAACTTAATAATATAACGTGGGTCATTCTATGAAACAGGCTCATAAAACAAAATGCATTTGCAACATAAATGCAACTATGCATTTATAAAGGCTGAAAGTAACAGGACAGTCTTATTGTTCATTGTTAATGAAACTTCAAGTTGTTTGTTATAAAGAAAATGTAATGCTGATTTTGCTACAAATATTCACTTATCAATAATTCCTTGTTCACTATACAAATTCGTAGTAACGAGGTTGACTATTGAGGATCATCCCTTTGACAAATCAAACAAAATAAACAGTGGCCCCAAAAAGTATTTAGACACTTGTGCCACACTTAAAAATGTATGAATTGTATTGCACTAGACAGCAAAATATCAAAGCAATTGGCATCTGCAATCAAATGATGCTAAACCTGTATCAGAACTAACCTGAGCCATTGTTGCATTGACTTTTAACCAACTGGTGTCAATATGATTGTAATGGATGAATTAAGTCAGTTCTCCTTAATATCAAACAGGTGTTCAAACAGTGTAACCGCAGGTGAAGTTAACATTAACAATACACTGTAAAAAGTGGAAACATGCCATTGTTACCTTAAAAATCACTTTTTGCGTAACTTGAATTTGGACGAATAAAACCTGTTAATATTGATGTTATCACATAAGGCATCTTTTTTGGTTACCTAGCAAACATTTTCTACTGTGTACGTATATATTCCACTAATCTTTGACCAACAGAAACTGTGGCAGCAGTGCAGTGCATAAAATCATTCAGATATGGGTCAGGAGCTTCAGTTAATGTTCACATCAACCATCAGAATGGGGAAAAACGTGATCTCAGTGATTTGGACTGTGGCATGATTGTTGGTGCCAGATGGGCTGGTTTGAATATTTCTGTAACTGTTGATCTCATGGGATTTTCACACACAACAGTCTCTAGAATTTACTCAGAATGGTGCCAAGAACAAAAAACATCCAGTTAGGGGCAGTTCTGTGGACGGAAACTCCTTGTTGATGAGAGAGGTCAATGGAGAATGGCCAGACTGGTTCGAACTGACAATGTCTACGGTAACTCAGATAACAGCTCTGTGCAATTGTGGTGAGAAGAATGTAATCTCAGAATGCTGTTCTGAGATGCGGGCTGGTGCTGTTTTGGCGGCACGAGAGGGACCTACACATTATTAGGCAGGTGGTTGTGGCTAATCGGTATATACTATACATATATACTCTAAATGACTATATATATATATATATATATATATATATATATATATATATATATATATATATATACACACTATATGTTATAAACTGTAGTTGCATTTAGCATTTATCCAGACAATACTTACAGTACAATACAACCTGATCTGTTGTGCTTGCCAAAAAATGTGTTCAAAGTGACACTTCTCATTAGGAGACAGTTCCTTTCCCACCATATGGACTGTGAAATGTCCTTGTAATGTTCTAGCAGGACCTTGCCACCCCTTACATCTCTTATATCGTACGTCTCTACGTGTGTAACATCTATTATGTATAATGTTTCTATAATACAACGTACAGACGGTCATCCCTCTCTCTCCCAATCCTGCCCCACAGACATCTGCTACTATCTGCTCTCATCTGTTTATATCCTCCTTTACCAGAAACCATAGTAACACACACGCGCACGCACACGCACACACACACACACACACACACACACACACACACACACACACACACACACATACTCTAACAGTCCATATACTGGTTCCACTAGGGGAAATAAATTTCTCTATGAGTTTAGAGTTAATAAAATGTATGTGGATAATTTGTTCTGGGAAGTTTTGGATGAGGAATGATCACATTGAAATCTCTCACATTATTGAGATCTGTTCTAAAACTCTAGAGATGTCTTTTTGGAGAAGCATCTGAGAAACAGGAGACTTTATTTGTTCTCCATATAATATAAATGCTCTAGTATCAAGAAACAATTGAGATATTAAGGAGATCTTATTTGTGATTCTTATTTCCCATGGGTCATCACAAAGCAAATCAGCACAAGAAAAAAGTCAGGCAGCTTAAATGAAACTTGGCACGTATTTCCGTTCACAGTACGGTCTTATAACTCATAGTTGTCATATTGAATCAGGTTGAGCTGTGAGAGTGAGGATAATGGAGGCAAACTGTCGAGTGAGATGGATGACTGGCTGTGGTCCAGAAACAGCGGTTATGAAAGAAACGTAGCACGTGTTGCATTCAGGATGCACAGTGAGAGGCGCTAACCCCCGCTGAGACCCTCAGATCCAAATCTCCCCCTTTTTTCAAAAGCTCAACCCATCCCCTCTGTGCAGGTTACAAAATCTTTACTTCCTAAATCTCTTTCGTTCTCCCCCGTGGTTTCATTCTTTTTTTTTCTCACCTTTTTCTCCCCAATTCCCAATGCACTCTAAGTCCTTGTGGTGGCATAGTGACTCCAATACTGGTGGCGGAGGATGAATCTCAGTTGCCTCTGTGTCTGAGACTGTCATTCCACGCATCTTATCACGTGGCTTCACGCAGTTCTCTGCGGCATCCATTCACAACTCACCGAGAGCGAACCACATTATAGCGACCACAAGGAGGTTACCTCATGAGACTCTACCCTCCCTTGCAACCGAGCCAATTTGGTTGCTTAGGAGACCTGGCTGGAGTCACTCAGCACATACTGGATTCGAACTTGCGACTCCAGAGGTGGTAGCCGTCTTTCGGATGAGACGTTAAACCGAGGTCCTGACTCTCTGTGGTCATTAAAAATCCCACTTAGACACTTCTCGAAAAGAGTAGGGGTGTAACCCCGGTGTCCTGGCCAAATTCCCCCCATTGGCCCCTATCTATCATGGCCTCATATTAATCTCCATCCCTGAATTGGCTACATCACTCTACTCTCTCCTCTCCACCAATAGCTGGTGTGTGGTG
This sequence comes from Moxostoma hubbsi, assembly GCA_032164185.1. Lineage (NCBI taxonomy): Eukaryota > Metazoa > Chordata > Actinopteri > Cypriniformes > Catostomidae > Moxostoma > Moxostoma hubbsi. The sequence continues at coordinate 42,246,035 of JAVLUX010000008.1, forward strand.
GGCATTCTGGCGCACTATGGCTGCCGTCGCATCATCCAGGTGGATGCTGCACACTGGTGGCGGTTGAGGAGATTCCCCCTATACTATGTAAAGCCTAGAGTGCCTAGAAAAGCGCTATATAAATGTAAGAAATTATTATTATTATTATTATTAATTCTTTACTAACTGCTTCTTTTTTGTCCTTATGCCTGTATATTGTTAGTGGTATTTTTATATGATATCTCAGATCATGTGGCATGTTGAGTTGAGATGTACTATTACTTATCTAACACCCTGTCTACACTGGACATGAGTGGTGCATCACGTTGTATCAAAAGTAATAGAACCCCATTATAATCAATGATGCTGTGTCCATTGGAAGAGTCCGTTAAGGCCCCTCAGTCGCGCCAACAATAAACGGGTGACTCGTTCCATTTTTCGCTGCTCGCATTGGTGCTACTATACAAATGAAATGGTTTAGAGCGCTTGTGTCGACAAATCCAGTTAATCAAGGCAATGCACTAGTAAAGGTCAAAGAATACTTCGGTTGTCTACATTGTTGTTTGCTCCATGCACAGTATGCATGATGCAAATTTAGTCGTCAGCACAGCCGCGCGGACTGTCTTTATGCAGCCCAGATGTTCTTGACAAGTGGACAGTCCTTCTCTGTGCTTGTACCTCAAAGCAGTTGTAGTAGGCACGAGTCGAATGTGTTTGTATTTGCTTGCAGTCAGAAGAGTATACTTTGAAAGTTGATGTGGACAAGCGGGTGCAATACAATCCGGAACACACAAAAACAAAGTAAACCTGAGCCTTAGACACCTAGAACACCCTAGAAACCACTCAGTAGTGCCCTAGCAACAACCCATTTAACCCTAGAGAATATTAGCATTGCCCTAGCAACAGGCTTGGGGAGTAATGGAGTACTTGTAACTGTGTTACGTAATCATAATACACATTTTTTTTTTACTGCAATCCGTTACAGTTACATACAAACCCAATTTATTCAGATTACAGTAACATTTGGTAAAAATTGGGATTACTAGCAGGATTACAATTTTGTATTTATAACAAAAAACCAAACAAAAGATGCTCCTGATATAAAATGACCGCAATACTACCGCTACCGCTGCTTACTTTAGAGTGGTATTATCAGATGTGCGCTCGAGATCTCTTCTGGTTCTCTCTCGTGACTCACGTGAATCCGGTGCCACTTACTGTCACATGTGTAAATAACATCTATCTCACATCAACACTGTGCTCTCGAGGCAAGCAAGATCAAACTATTAAAAGTGCTTTTTCATCATAATGACCACTGGGAAATATTATAATTTTTTGTGGAAATTCCAACATCCTTGTCACTTCAGTGGAGAAAAGGGAAACATTACAGTTCAGTGCAATTTCTTCCTTCCAGCTGTAAAGATGCACTGTATTTCCAAGGACCACATGTGTAGATTCCACAAGTACAACCCCCCAATATTTATGCAATGATCAATGGAAATTGCAATTACCTATTGCAATTGGAAGTTAAAGAATGGCCAGTGCCAATTAGTCTACACGCTAACTGCAGTACATGGCTGAATTCATTTTTGTAGTGTTTTTGAATCTGAGGTATATCCTGTCATATTTTGTTTAATGTTAACCAAGACATAATTCAGTGCATCTGTTCTAACTGTATCTGATCTTGAGGTAATCAAAAAGTAACTAAAATTGATCTGATTACTTTACTTTCTTATTGAGGTAACTGGTTTACATAAATTATTACATTGTTACTAAATAATCTGTATTTGTAACTGATTCAATTTTAAAAGTAACTCTCCCAACCCTGCCTAGCAACCACCCAGAACAGCCTAGAATCCATATAATAATACCAAGAAACTATAATGAACACACTAGCAACCACCTGCATCACCCTAGCAACCACTTAGCAAACACCCAGAACACCTTCGAAACCACATAGTAATGCCTAGAATTTATCACTAACACACTAGCAACCACCTGCACCACCCTAGCAACCACACAGAACACCCTACAAACCACATAGTAATGCCCAGAAACTACCCTGAACACACTTGCAACCCCCTATGTCACCCTGTATACCATTTAGCAATGTCCTAGCTACCACCCAGGACAGACATGAAACCACCTATATCACCCTAGCAACCATGAAGCCATGCCCTAAAAACCACCTAGAGCAACCACCTAATAAAAGCCCCAGAACACACTAGAAACCACGTAGTAATCCCCTAGCAACTACCTATATCACTCTAGAAACCACTTAAGCAATGCCCCAGCAACCAACCAAAACCACCCTAGAAACCACCTGGTAATGCCTTAGAAACTATCCTGAACATGCTATCAAACACCCATATCACCCTAGCAACCATCTAGCAATGACCTAGTAACCACCTAGAGAACCCTAAAAAACACCTAGTTATGCCCTAGCAACCACCTATTTCATCCAAGAGACTACCAATTAATGCACTAGAAACTATCCAGAACACCCTATTAACCACCCACCGCACCCTAGAAATCATCTAGCAATGCTCTAGAAACCACTCAACACCTTAGCAACCACTTGGCAAAACCCTAGCAACCACCTAGCAGCACCCTGTCAACCATCCACAACACCCTAAGAACTGGAAAGCAACATGCTAAACCCCCCTCAGAGCACCTTAGCAACAACATAGCAACACCCTGGCAACCACCTAGCAATGTAATAGAAACCCCCAGATCACCATATAGACTACTTAGGCTTATCAGTGACCTAGCAACCACCCAAACCCTAGCAACACCCTGACAACCATTCACAACACCCTAGCAACCGCAAAGCAACATGCAAAAAAAAAAAAACACCTTAGCAACAGCCTACAGTAGCAACACCCTGGCAACCATCCACAACATCCTAGCGTTGTGCAGCACTCAAAAGTCTCTATATTTTTTTCTATACACATATTTTGCTGTAGAAAGAAGGATCACAGTCCTCTCTCTCTGTTTCAGAGGTCAGCAGCTGTGGGGAAGTGTGATAGAGATTGCGGTCAGCATGAATGGGAGTAATGTGTGATATGAGCTGGGCTTGAGAGGCTGAGAATGCAAGGACAGCTGAGGACTGAAGAGTCTGAGAGAGGCATCCAAAAACAGACCACCCCACCCGGAAGAACCAATGAAGACCTTTTGGAGCCACTAGAAGAGAAATAGAGAGCTGGGGAAGGGTGTGTTTAAAGTGCATAATATCATTCCAAAGCCGATTGGGTAGCTCACTGATCCGGAGTTTAGTCTTTTCAGTGTTTGATTTTACTATGTGAAATTAGCCAACATGAAACAGTATTCACAACCCATTATGAATATATGAAATTATGCACAAATAATTTTAATAATCTTTTATCCAGAGATTAGACTTTATAGATTAGATTAGTATTTGTTCCTTTTCAAACCAAAATTGAAATGTAAACACTAACATTACGATTACAAACATCAAAATGTATGTTTCTGGCCTAAAGGGACCAAATCCATTGTGACCTCTAGACATGAAATAAAAAGAGAAATAAATATGTAATTCACTTAACACAAACCACCAATGGCAAAACAACTGTATCTTAACACTGTCTCAGACATAATAATTAGCATACGTAAATGCTTATATAAGCCCAGTGAATGTGTGTCAATGTGTGTGTGTGTGTGTGTGTGTGTATAATTTTTCTTCATAGTTTCCTATTGTGCCATTATTGATTAAATGAGAATATCAAAGAATTAAATGTCATTAGAAGAGAAGGGGATAACTGCTTACATGCTTCAGAGTGATTATAGGAATGGGCAGAGCCCTTTCTGTTACTGTTTTTCTAGAGGTGAAATGACGTATGACGTAATCGTGAATCATTGGTTGGTCATAAGACTTCCAAGACACACACACACGCTTTCACCGGCAACCTTCACTGGTCATCTTATACACAGGCATAAATGCACACAGACACCTGCCCATGATCTGTTGATGCTGCTTAAAGGGATAGTTCACCCAAAAGTGAGAAATCTCTCATTGTTTACATCATTCACATCCAAGATGTGTGACTTCCTTCCTTCCGCTGAACACAAAGAAATGTTTAGAAGAATATTTCAGCTATTTATGTCCTCACAATGCAAGTGAATGGTGACCTTACATTTGAATCTCCAAAAATCACATAAAGTCAGCCTAAAAGTAATCCATAAAACTCCAGGAGTTTATTCCGTGTCTTCAGAAGCGATATGATAGGTGTGGGTGGGAAACAGATCAATATTAAATCAAACGCTATACACAATGTAGCGTTTGACACACTGTAGCGCTACTTATTCGAAATGGTAACTTGTTATTGGTTTTAAAACAGCAGATTTACAGCACTGTCGCACTACTGACATTAAACATTAAAAAATTAAAAAATGTAATTAAATTAGTAGCATTGCTACTTTTAATTAGTTACTCCCCAACACTGCATCTGATGCATCACAATGACTCTGTTTTATTTAAAAAAAAAAAACGTTATCCCCTTTTTCTCCCAATTTAGAATGCCTAATTCCCACTACTTAGTAGGTCCTCGTGGTGGCACAGTTACTCACCTCAATCCGGGTGGCGGAGGACAAGTCTCAGTTGCCGCCGCTACAGAGACAGTCAATCCACGCATCTTATCACGTGGCTCTCTGTGCATGACACCGCGGAGACTCCACATGTGGAGCGCGATTCAAGCACAACTTACCACACGCACCACTGAGAGAGAGAACCCGTAATCACGACCACGAGGAGGTTACCCCATATGACTCTACCCCCCAGGCCAATTTGGTTGCTTAGGAAACCTGGCTGGAGTCACTCAGCATGCCCTGTATTCGAACTCGCGACTCCAGGGGTGGTAGTCAGTGTCAATATTCACTGAGTTACCCATGCCCATATGACTCTATGTTGTTAATTGATGTGAAAAATTTGCAGAAATAAGTATGTAATCCAACCCCGCATCAGCTGTATTGAACTGTAATGACTGTGCTAGCCTTGGCGGAAATCCAAATGTAGGACCCAAATACTGTCGTTGCAACTAAAGGGTTAGTGCGACATAGCAAGATTTTTAACATCACACAATTATTTGGTTAATCTTCTTTCATTGTCTCTTTGACACCCGTGTCATATATCACAGTGTTTGCTCAATGCTATGGTCCAAATCGTTGACTCTTTGAAGTAAAACGGATCATAGATCTGTATAATAAGTAATGAATGACTCTGTGTCCCTTGACCTACAGCATTCTACAGTCAAAAGCACTCTTCAAAGCACAATAAAAGATCAGAGATGTGTTTACATGTATGCGTATGTGCATTTGAGTTGGCGTGTCTTTGTCTGTCCCAGGCATTGTTGAGGAAGATATGCCAAAAACCTGCTACAAATTACTATTGACTTTTCTTTTTATATTTTAAAGGGATTACCTGAATTCTAAAACTCAAACTTTACCGGAAGGGAGATACGAGGCTAGACACCAAATTGCCCTTTAAAATAACTTCAAAACATATGTCACCTGTTGTTGCACATGGAGATTTTACTGTTAGTTCAAAACCACGTTGCTGTGTCAAATGCTTTAGTTTGCTTGTGCTGTACATATTAGACTTTAAGCATGCAAAATTATTTTGCACACCACAGTTGACATAATATGATGTATTACATAATATTGCAATTAATATGTTAAAAATAATACCATCTACTCAATTTCCTGCAAAAATAAAAGCATGCAGCTTTGAAATATATATTCTTTGTATTGTAGTAGTGTGTTAAGTTTCCATCTTCTATTTCTCACACATCTTCTCATCATCTGAATTTGTATGTTACATACATAATTTGACTTAAAATCAATTTAGTTAGGCAGAGGCTATTTACACTAAATGTAAATAGCAGCAAAAGCATCTACTTTGCACTTCATGCAAACAGTGTTAGATGTCATTTGCACCCCGGTGCAGATATTGACAGGTACTATTTGCACCCCCAATTAAATTCTAACACACAGTATAGTGGCATCACTGCAGTGTGTTTATTTAGAGTCCCACAGACACCCTACAACACCCTTACAAAAATGAACTATGGTTTTACTAACCCATTAACCCATTATCACAATGGTATTTTGTAGTAAAATCATAGTAACCACAAAATTAAACATGGTTATTATATTAACACCATAGTAAAACCATGGCAAATTTTAACCCGTATTGCATTCAAACTAAAACTAAAAAAAAAAAAAACATAGTTCTACAATATTACTATAGTAAAACCATGGTAAATTTTACCATAGAGTTTAGTCTAAACTCCACGACCTTCAAGATGACCAAATCACTGCAAGGCAATTAACCTTTAAATAAATTTGTATTTATTATTATAAGTAGTATTAAAGGAAAAAAAAACAGGATGTGAAAAACTGGGGCAAAGGGGAGAACTGAACCCGGGTTGTCCGTACGATTAAAACATATCCACACAACGTCTTTGAACCACTCCATTGAAGCGACACATGAGGGTGCAGTTTGTCTTTAATTTGAGTGTTTCCACCAGACTATTTGAGTGCATACAGCTACCCTGTGTAGCAGGTGCTACTTGCACCTAGCGCAAATTGTCACTCCGAATAACTTGTCCCATGAAGCTCATTTTAAGTTATTTGACAAAATATTTTTTACAGCGAGCTAATAAATTATACCTGCCCTCGATCCCTTTAAACACACACTCCAAAACCCAGATTAGGAGATTATAGAAATTTTAAAAATATTCTCTATAAATTTGGAAAAAAAAGTAGGTTAATCTGATTACTTTAATACAACTCCCCCAACGCTGTTCCAAGTTAAGCAAGCTCGTTATATTTTATTTAATGTTTTTAAATTGGAATTATAGCCATAAAATCTCACTGCAGGTGTAGGAATATTTTTCAAAGAAATATTTCTGTATAATCTGCAATAGAAAACTGAAATACATTCCTTAATTCTCCAAACATGCCTAATGAAAGTCAATTTGGAGGATGTTTCACTGCCAATTTCTCCTTCCTTAATAGAATGTTGCCATTTTTATTGATAGTATTGTGGAGAAAGTATAGGAAATGAAGGGGAGAAGTGGGGGGAACAACATTTGGAAACATTGCAAGCCAAATTTGAACCTGCCCCACCCGCATGATCACTACAGTGCAATATTTCGCTGAATGTGTGCCAAACACTAGGCCATGTAACTCCTGTGTGCTCCAGGTCTCTTTAGGTGACATCGCTAAGAATATTTTCATTAGGATAAGGCCAAAGTTAAGGCCAAAGTATACTTCGGTTGTCCGAATGTCTGCTCACTCCGAACACAATATGAGTGAAGCAAATTTTGTCATCAGCACAGTCTGCGTGGACTTCCAACAAGAGAACTCCCTCGTTTGTGTGCATCGTTGTGCATTCATATTTGCTCACGGTCAAACGATTATACTTAGAAAGCCAATGTGGTCGACTGGGTTGACCGTGTCAATACGATCCAATCCAGTATGCACAAAAATGAACTATACCCAGGCCTTTAAACAAAGAGTGGGACACAATCGCTACATGGGCTAAATACATATTGCCAGGCTATTACAGAAGCATATATAATTGAGTCATTAGTACAGCTACAATAACAGGAAGTGGTTGACTTGACTGGTTTGTCTTACACAAAAAGTTTCAAGCCGACCAAGCTCAATCTTATGTTGAAAATCAGGTGAAAAGAGGTTTGTTGCTAAGAAAGATCCAACACAGGATTGCTCATTGCTGACTGAAGTGAAAAGTGACCAATATGCAAACGCAACATTAAGGAATTCAAATTTAGCCAGTACAGGTTTGGCGATGTTAACTAAGGTAAATGGCCTCCAATGTGCCAACGTGGGGCTAAACTAGATCAAGGAATTCAAATTTGGTTAGTATTCCCTCAATTTTCCTCTGGCATTGTTGCAGACAGGAAATGAGTGTGACGTAAATGTTTATAGTATGCTCCAGTGGCTTTTCAGGCTCCTTACAGTCTTTTATATCAGAAAGTACCTCATTCTTTTGTTGCTTTGCTCCTCTGGAGCTAACACACAAAGAGAAACAACCACACACATATCCACACAAACATTATCTATGTTCAGAATAGCATGCTTCCATACTCTTACTATTTCTGCTGTGTATAAAATGTATAATGTGCACGGAATACCAAAATGTGCAGTATACAGCAGAGCAATGCTATGGATTCTGTATTTCACAACACAATGTGCTCCACTTGACCTTCCATTTTCAGTGTGACACATACAACCAGCAATGTCAACCACAATATTGTCCCCCCTTATTTAATCAGACTGAAGACATTTTACCCATAATTCAATTACATAATAACGTATTTATGAGATGATAACTGGACATCAATATGCAATATACAGTAGTCATATGGTAGGTTATGTGAGAACAATGTATATGCGGCATATAAGTGGAGCCGGAAATATTGTAATATTTGGAATTCTATGATGCCTTCATGACACCTGGGAAGCACCTACATCCGAGTCAAGCATTCATTATTTAGTCACGCATTCAATACGAAAAATAAAAACATAAGAAAACAAACTAAAACATATACTCAATGAATGACAGCAAAAGCTCTTTTTTTCTGTTGTGGCATCAAATTTTTACACAACTTTTATGATTTATTTATACATGATACTGGATCTATCAAATCATTAATGTATGAATTTCTTTCTTTCGCTGAACACAAATAAAGATTTTTAGAAGAATATTTCAGCTATTTATGTCCTCACTATGCAAGTGAATGGTGGCCAGAACTTTGAATCTCCAAAAATCACATAAAGTCAGCCTAAAAGTAATCCATAAAACTCTAGGGGTTTATTCCATGTCTTCAGAAGTGATATGATAGGTGTGGGTGGGAAACAGATCAATATTTAAATCCTTTGGTACTTTAAATCAAACACTATATACAATGTAGCGTTTGACACATTGTATTCGAACTTGCGACTCCAGGGGTGGTAGTCAGTGTCAATACTCACTGAGCTACCCATGCCCATATGACTGTATATTGTTAATAGATGTGAAAAATTAGCAGAAATATATGTAATCCAACCCCGCATCAATGACTGTGCTAGCCTTGGCGGAAATCCAAATGTAGGACCCAAATACTGTTGTTGCAACTAAAGGGTTAGTGCGACATAGCAAGATTTTTAACATCACACAATTATTTGGTTAATCTTCTTTCATTGTCTCTTTGACACCCGTTTCATATATCACAGTGTTTGCTCAATGCTATGGTCCAAATCGTTGACTCTTTGAAGTAAACGGATCATAGATCTGTATAATAAGCAATGAATGACTGTCCCTTGACCTACAGCATTCTACAGTCAAAAACACTCTTCAATAAAAGATCAGAGATGTGTGAATATGTTCATTGTTTGAGATGCAAGTGTTGAACTGAGGTTGGCTAATGCACTAAAGCTAGCAGCAACACATGGTTGAATACATAATGTATTTTGACACAGTATGTCATTTGGGACACAGCTTGTGAATTACACTCTTTTAATAGTCATACACCTGTATTGCAAAAGCTAGCTTTGCAACTTTGTTCAACATCAACATGTTGTTTGCCAAGACTCAAGAGTCTCTGTTGAACTGTATACCTGCTAAGCTAACCATAGCATTGGCATTTTACTTTAGGACAAATTGTAGTGGCCTAATGTTTTGTGTTGTAGTTTATATCCATTGTGCTGTAACTCTTCATTTTTTGTGTCGTGGCTTATTTCTGTTGTGTATTTTTTAGCTTTTATTTGCGTGTTGTTGTGTTGTGCACTCCTGGACCACTATATTTCAGCCTGCAGTACAGGCTGACGATACATAAATACACAAGCAGCACTAGGCGTTGACTGTGCTCGGTAGGCGTGTGCTGGGCGGCGTTATGACAGCAGTGAGCCGGCAGGGAAGCGATAGCAGGCAGAGCAGCTGAAGCGTCAGACAAAGACAAGGAGCGCAGCGCGATCCTGCAGCATCCACACCCACCCACACCCACTCACACACAGCAGCACCGTACCGCTGGTAAGTACAACACCGGTATACTTTTATGTTTAAACAATGTTGTAAACGTGTATGTGATGTTATCATGTCAGTGTTTAGTGAGTTAGAAATGTTGTTGGAATCATAGATACAGATTTTGGAGAATGATTGTGAACAGGCAGGTGGTTTTAAAGGTTTGAAACAGACCCTAATATATATATATAGGGTTAGGGTTATTATATATGTATATAAATATAGGGTTAATAATTATTACTATACAAAAAATAATAAATAAATAAAAAATAATATATATATATATTTGATTTTTAGAATTTCTTTTTTGCCACTCAAGATCGGTCATTTATTTTAGGCTATTATAGTTCAATGAAAATGCATTAAAGTCTTTGTTTTTTTGTTTTACACTTAAGTTGTAAAATATATATAAAATATATAGGAAACGATTTGCCATATAGTCAGGAATTTGTACTGGATACTTCTGGATTTTTATAAATTAATAATTTTTTTTATTGATTCTTAGATTTCTGTTGGATGTAGTGTCATCTTTTTTTTTAGATTTACACTAGTATTATATTGCACTAGTGTCTTGCTACTGGAGAGTTAAAGGAAATCACATGGTGGACTATTGGATTTTTCAAATCCAGAAAGATTATTATTTATAATTTTTTTAATTCCTTTTGGTGTCCTACAGGAGCATTTTGTCCTTTGGCATTCGTAATAGTCCTATTGTATACTATGTGTTCTACAAAGTCCGTTTATGTTTAATGCTATATTAAAGTCCTTTAAGAAAATTCCCACTAGGATCCTTTGGGATTGATTCCAAAATGTTTATCCTTTAGGAATTCTTATTTTATTTGTGGTTAAGTAGAGCCAAACTTTACTGTCTTTGAGAGATTTACTCTTTTCTAATATTCAGGAGGTTGCAGTGTGTGAGTATGTGCAGTAGTATTTCCATCCTGAATTTGCTGTAGTGCCGCATGTGCCAAAGGGACACAATGGAACAGACTCGCAGAGCGCTCTGGGTGGGTGGGTGAATGAGGCGAGCGGCGCATACAGACCTGCCCCTGGAGACCATTTGCTTTTACTATGACCGATTTCATACTTCTACTTGTGTGTCATTCAGTGTGTCATGTGTTACTGGACTTCATACACTTCATCAGTGTGACATCAGAATGATTCATTATTACCCCCCAAAATCCTCAACAGTAGAGTAGGCAAAGTTTGTAACAGCAGTATTTTACAAACAGGAAACAGATATGTGATTACATTAAAAAACCATTCATATCAGATGGTAATCATGTTTCCACAAATAAAAGGTTAGTTTTTCATACAACGGTATATACTTTTGAACATAGGCTTTGGATACAATGATCAAGAATGACTCACCTTCATGTTCTAATCCCATATAACTTTCTTTCTGCTGTGGGACACAAAAGGAGATGTTTTGCAGAATTTCAAGGCTGCTCTTTCCCATACAATGAAACTGGATGTGAGCTGGGGTTGTCCAGCTCCAAAAATGATATTGGGTGAAGTATTTGGCAGCATTCAATTGCTAAGTCTTGCTGCCAACTCAGTTAATAGCTTAAAGGGATAGTTCACCCAAAAATGAAGATTCACTCATCGTTTACTCACCCTCATGCCATCTCAGATATGTATGACATTCTTTCTTCTGCAGAACACAAATGAAGACTTTTAGAAGAATATCTCAGCTCTGTAGGTCCATTGGAGTCATATGGATTGCTTTCATGCTGCTTTTATGTGCTTTTTTTGACATTCTGAGTTCTGGCCACTGTTCACTTGCATTGTGAGGATCTACAGAGCTGAAATATTTGTCTAAAAATCTTCATTTGTGTTCAATAGAAGAAAGAAAGTCATACATATCTGGGATGGCATGAGGGTGAGTCAATGATGAGAGACTTTTCATTTTTGGGTGAACTATCCCTTTAACCGTCAGTGTATTTACATGAACAGACCTTGTAAGGAAACTGGTCTCAGAACAGTTTAAAAGGCTCCGTGTCATCCTATCGGTGTACAGTCTCTGAAGGCAGCAATTTCCAGCTGCAACCTATGTGAATACAAATGGGGTTTGAGAGCTATGGAGAGGGGAAGATTGTCAGCAAGTCAGGCCCGATTCTACAGGAGTGATAAGCGCCCTCAAATGGATGTTAAAGCACTTTTAATGAACTACATTGATGTTGTAGTACAATTGCAATAAGATGACAAGTGACTTGTCGTCTTTACTTAATCCATTTGTGTTGGGACAACATGACTATTTGTTTATTTAGTTTGCGTGGGAGAGTTCAGGGAGAGTAAATGTTAAAATTAAGTGTTATTTTATGTGTTTGTGCAAGATGATTGTAAAGATGGATACTTGTTAGTTTTGAATGTTTTGTTATGTTGAGATTTGGAAGGATTTCCGTTATGTTGGAGTTTTGAGGGTTACCATCATGGTAAAGAGTGGAGCTTGAGACTGGCTGAGGACCAGTCCATATTGAGTAGTCTATATTTTGTGAAACCAGCATTCATGATTGAATCAAGATCAACCAGAGTTATTTTTTGAGTGAACGCAACAATTCCAAATGGACCAAATGTGACTTTATGATACCTTTTTGTCCTTTTGGAGCTGGACAGCCCCAGTCCCCCTTCACTTTCCTCATAGGAAAAACAGCAGTCAGGATATTCTGAAAAATAATTCCTTTTGTATTCCTTGGAGGAAAGAAAATAATACAACAATACGACATGAGGGTGAGTAAATGAAGACATTATTTTAATTTCTGGGTGAATTATCCCTGTAGATTAGGTATCACAGTTACAGGCATCCTTATAGCAGTAGGGGTGCCGTCTCCAATACTGTCATGTCTGGATGACACTAGGTGTCCTGCTGAGTCAGTGGGCCTCTCTGACTGTCTTCTGGTGGGTGAATGTGTGTGTGCTTGATTTATCTCTGCCTGTCATTGTGTGTAGGAGCCCTTGTGTCAGCTGTGGAACAGGTCCAATTCCCTTCTGTAAAACTGATGGCAGAAAGAAACACTCAAGGTGCATGATGTGACCACAATAAGGATGTACTCCCTCTTTTTACCATTACAGAGGGACACGTGCTGCAGGATTAGAGAATAACAGGCCTGTAAATCAGAACCTAATGCTGAACAGCGAGTGGATAATTAATGGGCAACATCACACACACACGCGCACACTCATGGGCGTTGCCTCGACATATTACACTGGCTTTTGTCATCAAATCTTGATTTGTGTTTTGATGTCGATATCAAAATCTGGGTTGCGATTTGAACATATAATGTATTATAAATTTGTAGTGTATTGCAAATCAAAACTGTAATATACAGTATATATACATCTTTTGCACACTTTTATTCACTTATATTCTACTCACTTATGATCATTTGGTTCCAGCATGTTTATCATTAGGCAAAAAAACCTTGCAGTTTTTCTGTATGGACATATTTGCAATTGAAAAATGTGTTGTCTTTTAAGCTTAAACTCTCTAAGCTTTATACATTTGCAGTGACTGTGTGACTGTGTAGCGTTTTCTCAGCATTATTGTGTATGTGTGTGTTTTAAGGTGAGACGGTGAGGGGTAGACGCCAGGCTTTATTTGGAAAAGCTGCTGCAATCCCTGCTGGTAGTGGCACTGGACACAGTCCCAGGTCTAAATGCCACAGTCCGCCACTTTTGGCAAGACAACCCTGCGATACCATTAGTGCTAACAGCAAACGTATAATCGTTGATAGCCTCTAGAAATGGGCAATGTTACAAGTTTTATTCAAGATTGTTATTTGTTTCATGTTAATATAATTTGTTTGATTAGATTGAATGGCAAGACCATGTGATTGCCCTTTGTTATTAGTTGTGTTTGCTACAGTGTATGCAAGACTGTTACTGCTTATTGTCATACTTATGGTTAGAGGCTTTGACAAGGTAATAAACATACGAGGAGAGATTTTTATGGAGGAGAGATGCAGGGACGGATTAATCACCGGGTCGATTGGACCATTAACCAGGGGCCTCTAAACCCAAAGGGCCCTAAGCTGTAAATAAATATTTTATTTATTTTGAGATGTCTATAAATCCACGTTAATGTAAGCCTTATGTAAAATATCATTTGTTCAGCCGAATGCATGCTGGACGACAGCAGCGCGAGCAGTCACTTGAGTGTGCGCTCAGGGAATCTGCATCTCACAGATGCTGCACGTATATTTGAAGGACTACAGAGAACAGCGTCTGATTTACAAAATGCTTCCAAACACAAATATAAGGTGCAGTTTCCCCTGGCTGTCTACAAAGCTGATGGTTTAATTTCATTTAAGCGACATAATTAATGCAACAGCATAGAGGACTTTAAAATGTTTAAGTCCTGCATGCATTTAATGTTTAATGATAAAGAGAAAGGTGCCTTAATACCCTAAATATGTGCATGGTAATCTTTTGTAAAATTTGGTTAACAGCGAGAGTTCATGAATGGTTAATGTGTTATTTTTCGGGAGTAATAATGAAAGTTTATTGCCATAGATGCTTCAAACACAATCTCAGATAGCAGGGAATAAACACAGTGAGCTATGAGTCTAAACACCAGAGTAAAAAATTGTTCAAAGTAGCAAATTGTTTAAACTTTGCTAGGTGAAAACAATCTGGAATTATGTGTAACAGTCACATTAAGTCCTCTTTCCAACCTGAACTTCGTCGTAACGTTGATTTGTCACACCAGCGCTGAAAAAGCTTGATGCAGAGCAAGAATTGGTGGAACAGAACACATCTTGAGATGTGTTAATAAATATTGAAATGATTTTTAAACGTGACGGTCCTGCGCAACAAATTGTAAATGTCTCGAGATGCATTAATAAATCTTAAAGTTCTTTTAAATTTAATAGAGTGTCTAAAAAAATGCAAGGGTCCCGAGTTGTGGTGTGGCGCAACGATTAAAGATGTCCGTCCGGTGCCTGTTTACATAGAAAAACATTTTAAAAACAGAGCAGATGGAGGTGTGAACAGCCCGTAACTCGCCCTATAGCCTACTTGAAAAACTGACCCGAACCTGGCCCAAGTTTGTTGGGCAATGTCAGACTCAGATCGGGTTGAAGACCTTACACGTGCACAATAACTGAATAGTGATTTTGGTATTTGAATACAGGTGGCATGCATATCACTATTAATAACACATGTTTTTGGTTCGGTTCATAATTAAAAAGTACTTATAACTGGTTGTGTCAGATATTGCCACAAACTTTTCTTCCGATTTGAAAAATCCAATCAAACCTGAAAAGCATCCTGTAGCACAGGATGCAGAAAGGTGAACATAGTCATGTCATGGGGGCCTCCATGTGTACTGGCACATTGGTCTCTCAGTCCTTAATCCATTCTTGGAGAGATGTATTACTTTTCTATTACTTTTCGAAGCAATCCAGTTTATGGTTTTCACCTGGTGGATGATAAAACCATCCTGGGTTATCTTGTTTCATGTTTCACACTTTTCATAATTTACCTTGGGTTAATAATTCACACTGCATACCTTTGGCACAACAATTTGTGGTTAGCAGCATCTTCTCTGGAGCAGGGTTTCATAACGTCTTGGTTACTGTCGTAACCTGAACGAAACATTGTGTCAATGTAGTGACACAAGGGGTCACTCTTGGGAGTCTTCAGATCTTTGAGAATAGGCCAATGAGAAATTGTGGAGTCAAATTTGCATGCCACTCCCCCGACATACAGGTATAAAAGGGAGACCGGTATGCGGATTCATTCAAGTTTCGCACTGAGGAGCCGAGATAAGGTCCCGGACATTATAGCAGTGCTGTTCAGCCTGTGGCAAGAGGGACACAATGTCTCATTCCCTCCATCAGGGAACAGAGGTTACGACTGTAACCGAGACGTTCCTCTTCTGTCACTCACTCCACGTTGTGTCGATGTAGTTACACTAGGGGTCCCACAAAGGCTGAACTGGTCACGTGATCTGCCAATCGAGGTGTAGGCAAGCTACTTCGAGCGTAAGAACAGATGCATTCAGGCTGCACGGAGCCTCCCCAGATTCCCCAAAATGTCGGGTGCTTCCCCATAGCTCTGAGGTGGGGGAAGGAGACATGTCAAGTATGGGAGCAGGCCGTGCCAGCCGCTGCCTTTTCTCTCCAAGTCTTTCTCTCCACTTAGAAATTAGAATCGGTTGGGGCCCTAAATGCTCATTAACTGTGCCGGGGAAGGCATTCTTTTCTGTTCCTATTCTTTCAGGGGGAAAAGACCCAGTGGAGGCCACACCCTGCCCTTCGTGGGGGGGAGGGTATGAAAGTGGCAGATACGTCACCAGGCCACACATGGGAGAGGGGCGGTGGTAGGTTCGACCCTTTGTGGGGGGAGGAGTTTTCTACAAGCACAGCAGCCGGGCAGAGGAGACTCTGCCAAGGGAGACATGGTCTTCTGAAACAGAGAAGGGAGACCATATCGCGGAAAATACAAACAGGAGGCCACTAGGGTAGCCGAGCCCTGTGGAGCACTTACTCCAGTACAGGGCCTGTTAACACGTACTGGGTCTGACTACGGATTCCTCTGCTTAATTTGTGAGTCAGATGGCTAGGAGGAAGAGCATCCAGGGTTCACAAGTCGGGAACACGCATGGGAGAAAGAGCGCACGGCTTCACTTACTTTGGAGGGGAAAGGCGCTATGCACAAGCGATACACCCGGCCAGCTGTCTGTGTAATGAAACTTACCTGCTCGTACATGAATGAACACGGGACAAGACTGGCTCAACCTGGAGATAGTAGAATCTTGTGAAGCAATTGGGTGTTGCCCAGCCCGCTACCCTACAGCTGTCTGCTAGAGAGATGACACTGGCTAATGCCCATGAGGATGCCACACTTCTCGTGGAGTGTGCTCGAACCCTCAAGGGGGCGGACATGGACTGGACCTGGTATGCTAGCGCTATGGTATCCACAATCCAGTGGGCAAGCCTCTGTTTGGAGACAGCGTTCCCTTTCCGCTGCCCGCCAAAGCAGACAAAGAGCTGCCCAGAGTGTCTAAAGCTCTGCGTGTGGTCCAAGTAAATGTGCAAAGCATGCACCGGACACAGCAACGATAAGGCTGGGTCTGCCTCCTCCAGGGGCAGCGCTTGCAGTTTCACCACCTGATCTCTAAAAGGGGTCGTGGCACATAGCCCAAGTCGGGTTGGGGTCTCAGGATCACATGAGAGTTATTCGGATGAACTCTAGGCACTATTTGCCACGGGAAGAACGCCACCTAGCGAAGATACGCCACTTCAAGGAGTAGACCCGTTAGGTCCGCTGCGTCCCGTCCAGGGACCAGACATGGAGATTCCAGAGGTCTGGGCGTGGGTGCCAGAGAGTGCTCCATCGCAGAGAAAGGAGGTCTTTCCTCAGGGGAATTTGCCAGGGAGGAGCTGTCACGAGGAGTGTGTTGTCCGAGAACCACGTCTGAGTGGGACAGTTTGGAGACAGGGGACAGGGACAAGCTGAAGGGGAGGACCCTTTACTGATATGCCCAGCCGTCGAACACAAACCGTAGGTAGGGTCTGTGTCGAGGCAAAATCGAGACGTGGAAGTACATGTCCTTCAGGTCTACCACCGTGAACCAAACTTGATGCCGGATGCACGTCAAACGGTTAAACTGCCGGCGCCCTGTGTGTGGTGGCGGCAGGGGCTGTGACCGTGAGCACTGGCGCTATGACCCGAGGAAGGAGGAAACTGCTCTTTTTTTGACAATGTGGGTGCTGCAGCCCAAACGGGTTGCGGCAAACAAAAAAGAAGGAAACAAAGGAATTACCTCCTGGCCCTCCACCGGGGGGAAGGAGTGGTTTGTTCACCACCTCTGGTGTTTCTGAAGGTGTCTCTATCCTCGGATCGCCCATCTCAGGGCTTATTAGCCCTCTTGGGGGGTCTTCGCAGCCGGCCGAGAAGCAGGGTGGCCAATCTGGGAAATGGGGGCGTTCAGGAAGCCTGTCTTGTCCGCATCCCTCATCTCGACCAGGTTCAGCCACAAGTGGTGCTCCTGGACCACAAGCGTGGCATCGTCTGCCCGAGTGTGCATGCGGTGACCTTTGTCGCTCTGAGGGCGAGGTCAGTAGCCGAGTGCAGTTCTTATGCAGCACACTGGGATCAGGACTACCCTTGTGTAGCTCTTTCAGAGCCTTGACCTGATGGACCTGGGGAAGGGGCATGGTGTGAAGAGCGGAAGTGGCCTTCCCAACAGTGCTGTAGGCTTTTGTCATCAGTAATGATGTTGCTCTACAGGCTTGGGAGGGTAGTGCTGGGCGACTCGGCCAGGTGGTAGCTCTCAGCGGGCACAGGTGTGCCACGATAGCTTTGTCCACCTGAGGTATCGTGGCATAACCCTCGGCCATCCCCCCATCAAGGGTAGTGAGAGCGGACGAGCTGAAGGATCGCGTTCGGGCAGTAAACAGTGCCCTCCACGACCGCATTAGCTTGTCATGCACATCCGGGAAGAATGGGACTGAGGGCATGGCAGTGAGCGGCACGCCGAACCCAGGAACCAGTCATCAAGCCGTGACTGTTGAGGGATGGGTGGAATGTTCCACTCAATCCCAACACTCATGGGAGCCTGGGCAAGCATGACGGTCAGCTCTGCGTCGGCATTGGACTGGGCTCGTCCGGCTCATGATCTCCTGAAGAGCAAGGCTTGCATTGAGGTAAGTCTGCATCATCCCAGTGCTGGCATCCCAGTGCTGGATGGAAGCGAATGAGCGAATGAATCTGCTCACCGGTCTCCCTTTTATATGCGTATGTCGGGAGAGAGTGGCATGCAAATTCAACTTTCCAATTTATCATTGGCATTTTCTAAAAAATCTGAAGGTGAATCAGGCTCCCAATAGCTACCCCTAGTGTCACTACATCGACAAAACGTCAAGTAAGTGACAAAAGGGGAACCCATGGTTAAAAACGGTGCTTACTCCTTTTCAAAATTGCAAGCGTGAAACAGTGCTTAACCAGGGGTTTAAGTGATCTTAAAAGGGAGATAACCAAGGGTTAAGCGTGAAAAGCCTAATAGAGACTTGGGGGCAATTTATTTTTACTTAGGCCAGCAAGCAAAGGTGTAGCAACCACTCAGAACACACTAGCAACCACACAGCAACACCCTAACAATCACTCAGAATACCTTAGCAACTGCAGAGCAATGCCCTGGAAACCACCCATAACACCCAGCACTAATGTTGCCAAATTTTCCACACAAGATGCTTTTGGGGGTTTTGTTTTCCTGCCCAAAAGTTGTTGTGCTGGAGGGTGGTGGGTGGCACATTGGGGGTGGTAGAGTGTTCGTTGTTCATACCCTAAAGGGTTTTCCAGCAGGGGGATCACCAAACTAGATCTCGCAACCTTCAAGCCCAGGGCCCCCCCAGGTAGTCAAGGGCCCCTGGGCACTGGCCCCATTGGCCCGGTCGGTAATCCGTCCATGTTGGGCTCAGTTTGTAAACAGTATGTGAATAATGTGCAAAAAATATATACTGTATCAATAAAACATAAATGTGTTTGTCCTTTGAGTGAGAGTAAAATTGTGGTTAAATGTCTCACTCTTTCCTTTGGACGCTTGGCACAGCAGCGTGTTGATTTTGGAACGGTATCAGGAAGTGAAGCAAGAACACTGACTAGAACCAATCTAACTCTCAGAAATCTCATCATTACAGGCTAAAGATAGCGGAGGTCAGGCTTCAGTGCTGATTAAAGAGCTAATTGAGGTGTCGTCAGGCTAGGCAGCACTGACAAGCGTTTACAAGATTCCTCAAAATAAATCAATAGAGATGGAAGAACTTTAGTCATTTTCCAATCCTAAAGGATTTGAGTACAGTATATGTCTCACCTACAACCTTAGACCTCTCCCTATGATCTGAAAGCACTGTTTGTCTGTTAAATGACTATATAAACCTGTTCAAACCGCAGTGTCACCTTTAAATAATTTTCTGAATCAGATCAGTTAATAAATCAAATGGGTGTCCTGGGAAGCTCAGCGAGTATTGACACTGACTACCAAAAGGAGTCACGAGTTTGAATCCAGGGTGTGTTAAGTGAATCCAGCCAGGTCTCCTAAGCAAAATTGGCAAGGGTAGAGGCACATGTGGTAACCTCCTCGTGGTCGCTATTAGTGGTTCTCGCTCTCAATGGGGCACGTGGTAAGTTGTGCGTGGAACACGGAGAGTGGCATGAGCCTCCACATGCGGGGTCTCCATGGTGTCATACACAACAAGCCACGTGATAAGATGTGGAGGCAACTGAGATGTGTCCTCCGCCACTCTGATTGAGGTGAGTAACCGTGCCACTACAAAGACCAACAAAAAGTAGTGGGAATTGGGCATTCCAGATTGGGAGAAAAAGGGGATAATATGAATCAAATGGAATTAAGTGCTGCATGTATGAAAAGACTTTTGGACTATAGGTTAATGTTAATTACAGTTTTTAGGCAGTGTTTCAGGCTACTGTTGTTAGCTATAACCAGCCTGATCTCATGAAAATTATGTGAATTTCGGCTCACATACCATGCTCTTTAAGACTTGTACTCTGGTCCTTTGCATCATAAGTGCAATGCTATATCAGTCGAGCTTCCATGCAACTTGGCTGCACTAAAATAAGCTTGGAGCTTTAATTGTCTATGTAATGCAAAAGTTAAAATGTATCGCCTTACAAGTCATGCACTATGGAAAAAGTGTTTTGATGGCATAATATAGAATTGTGTGAGGAATGGGGCAAAAAGTCAGTGTTTATGAACTGATTTTATGCCAGTTTACTTGTGATTGACGGGAAAGTGAATAAAAGTCACTGTTGTTGTAGCGCCTCTAGTGTTCATTTCACCAGGAAATGCTGCAATATGTACAACAAGCCATGTAAAAATAATTTAGCAAAACTTTAGGTAAAGTTACGTGATTCTATGAGACCAGGTTAGTTAGTATTAAGCCAATAGTTAATGCGGTAATTTAATGTTGCTTAACATTCACATAACAAAGGTTCTGACAATGAAAGCCAATAGAGAAAGATTTAAAAAACTTTCCCGGTCAAAAAACCCTGCTCAAAAGTGGGTGTTAGCGGTGTTTCAGGAGGCGAGTAGTCATACACAATCCACTGCAAACTCACATTCAGGTCTGAATCCATTCTGATATACAGCTCCCACTGTCCAAATTCGTCCCACCTTAGATTTTCATTTTGTAGATTATACTGTTTCACTGAGAAATAGTCACTTTTATGAAAGTAAAATGGGTTGCAAATGCTATTTCATGTTAACTTTAAATATCCTGGATAGCATGTGTACATTCCCTGGACATCTTTTCAAAGTGTTTTCATTTAATGTTGGATGTTAGAATAAGATACATCAGATATTTTGGTGACATTTCTGATTTATGATATATGCAAAACTGCTCTTTTCAGGATGTTTATTAAATGTTTATGCTCAAATATGACACTTAAAAAAGATTGTGATGCTTTTCAGATGATGTGCTTTTTCATTCATGTCTCTGAAATATACACATGCATACTAAGATGGAAAACATGCATGTAATGTCTACGTTTGTCATGTTTACATCAGCTTACAGTGGTGATCTGGGTCGTTTTTCTGCTGTGGAAAATAAAGTAGCTTAATCACTGAACTGTCTAAACATACTGCTGGAGTGCTCTGTCATTAACTTTGACATACCGATACTTTCCTAGTGACACTTGGCTAAATCAGACCCCCATCGAGGACAGTTGTTGTGTTTGTTTGTTGTTGGTATTCCAGTACTGAAATATATAAGAGCTAAATTCAAGCACTTTAAGCACTTGAAGGAACTTGTGTAAACCCTGTAAATAGTGTAGAGCTCCTTCTGAGATGCATTGTTCAACATTGATTTAGTTCTTGTATCTTTTAAGCCCAGCAATAGTTGTGTTCTCATTCTAATGCATGATGCAAATTTTCTGAAGTTTGTGACTGCTGGAATGTTCTGCTGAAGTATTGCTCTACAAATGTTGATACTTTTCTATCTTTATAAAGGCTAAGTATAATTATAAATTATTTTATCATCTCTACTTTCCTGGTAATTTATTTTATATATATATATATATATATATATATATATATATATATATATATATATATATATATATATATCTCAACACACTCTCTAAATCAGGGGCCGGTATTATTAAAAAATGAACAATATAAAAAAAAAAAACATTATTATTATTAAAAATGTCACTGTTTTACTCCATTACATTAATACTTTTAAAGCTACTAAAGTTAATCAGCCAAAAGTCGTGAGTGGTTTTCTTGTTTCCTTGTTATTGATGTTTGATTAATTGCCTTTATATGATATAGCCTGATAGACAGTGCTCAATTTGGTTACATGTACACTTCAAGTCTGACATTTTGATGTAAATATGCTTTTTGTCCCAATGTTTAAGTTCACTTTAGACATAAATGACTGCGTTTACATTAATGCTTCATCAAGACGGGCATTGGCGGAAATTATAAAGTGTATTTGATAATTATTAGCGCTTAAACATTAGCCGCCTGTCAATCAAACAGCACGCAGCTACAAACGTCAGGAAATAAAAAGTCAATCTTTTATATTTCATCTAGATCAACCAACTAGCGGTGCTCTTGCTATCGGTATTGATGTAATGAACGCCTCTGTTCTAGATGTAAAACATAGACTCAATATAGAAAACTACTCAAAAGTTTGATCGGGAACATCTAATTTTTTCAGATAAACATCTTGATCATTTTATCGCCCAGCCCTATTGATAACAACATTGCATTAATCTCTCACAGCAGCCCAATAATCTCAGTGATAGATAGTTAAATTAAAGTCTACGTTATAGACAGAATCTAGTAAGCAGAAATAATAAATTTACATCGATATGTTTCTTCAAATTAGAAGCAGGATTAATGCTGATATCTGGCTTGAGCAAATTAAACTCACATGACACGATCATACAATTGGTCTTTTCACTGCAAAAAGCCCTTTCAGGTGCTACTGTGATGTACAGGTGTTGAACTGTGCTTGAGGCATTCTACACAGTTGGCACCAGATCTGCAGCTGCCATTCAAGTTTTTTTTACATGTGATTTGATTTGATGGGAGTCACGAGACTCTCCCGAGCCAATCATGTTGATAGATAAAAATAAAATCAGGACAGGGAAGTAGCGAACACAGATGGTGGGGAAATAGCGCAGTAAAGGTACAGTTACAGCACTTAAAATGTACTCAAGTAAAAGTATACATTTTTAAACTACTTAAAATAGTGCAATTCTTGTGAAAAAGTAGTTAATTACTGTAACGTGAGTATTTGTAATTTGTTACTTTACACTCCTGTGTATGGGCGGTAGTAATTTTCACAGATATTAGTGAAAAAGTGCGCATGCACAGACACAAAAAGGTTTCTGTGTGAATGGTCCCTTGTGCTGAGAGATGATGATAAGAGAGCAAGATGCAATGACCAAAGACCTCCACCTAAGTCATTGTCAGAGCTCAGAACACATCAAAAATTCTTTGCATTTGTCTGTAAGTTTTGATTTTAAGTTAAGATTTGACCTAAGTCTATTGAGGAATATTAGACAGTGAGCTGAAAAAGGGTGATGTGGTTGCTAGGGTGTTCTGGGTCATTGCAAGTCTCTATGATATTCTGATCCCTAGATATAGAGAGTCTAAAGGATTTTTTTGCGAGGGTTTTCATCCGTCAGATGAAAGTCAGTTCACATAAATTATTTTTTCCCCTCAACAAGCCACACGGTTTAAGGTATTATTTATGTCTGTAGCACAAACAGTGCAGGACAAGGTACATGCAGAAATGTAATACTTACAGTATGGTTAAGTGTTTGTTTAAATAATAAGTATGAGAATTAGAAGTGATGCTTGTTTTAGCAAAGACCACTAATAACCAGGGGACAGTCTTACACAGAAGACAGGGAAAAACCTAATGATTTAGGAAGCATTAAAACGGAACAGACAGTTAGGAATCAAACATTCTTGCTGGTTCTCATCAGGGGGTTGTATTGTTATTTAAGCGACTGTCTCTCTCCAGGCGGAATTTTAGACAGAACCTTTAATCGCTCAAATCCAGGACACAGCATGCTATTTGCTAGACAGGGGCTATTGACATCAAAGCGTTCTGGAGACAAAAAGAGTTTAAAACATATCAGGACATTGATGAGTTGATATTGATTTGGCTATGAATAGAAGTGTGTGTGTGTGTGTGTAAGATGAGGCAGAGCTGTGTGAGTGCTGAATTATTGATCCAGTGTTGGTTTAGGGGTTATGGGGTATTTATAAGAGAATGTGTGCTCTGAGGGTGAGTGGGGTAACAAAAACGGGAACATTAACCAAGAGCTGGGCAGCAGAAGGTTGGTGGGAGGGGCAAGTGTGACTTGTAAAAGTGTTGTGGGGGCAGGAGCTCTTAATGACAAAGAGACCGACAGATGACCACTGTTTATAGAAATGGGATAAGGCAAATGTTAGTCACACACCCACACCCACACACACACAATTTTACTTTGCTGTCTAAATGAGGACAAACCATGGACTTGCATTATAATTTTTTACATCAAGCTAATTATAAATACTACAGAGTAATACATACTTATACTGTTAAGACTACAACCATACTCCTTCCCCTAAAATAATTTAAACATTAGAAACATTTTATTTCTGAATATTTTTGGATGTCCTCAAATGAAGTTTTAGCTAAACTCTGTAGAGTATATCTATGTAAACCAACACACATTCTCACATTTGTTTTTGGTTCATGGTGAGGACTTCCCCATTGGCATCTTTATTATTATTATTATTTATTTATTTATTAATAATATTTGGTTCATACAATAATGAATTATTTAATCATTTACTCACCCTCATGTCACTTTAAACCTGTATGACTTTATTAAAAAGTGTATTAAAATTTAAAATTTCCTTTTTTTTAGTGATTCTCTATGAATCTCAGTTTTAGTTTAGTATATATATAAATATATATTGCCAAAGTCAATTTCATTAATATGTTAAAATTAAGGTTGTCGATTTAACATGTTAATATAGTGCGATTAATTACGTATATACCAAAAAAAAAAAAATGTTCATTAGCCATTATTTATTCATATGTTAATTCCATAATAAAAGTATGTATCTTCCAACCATCAGAGCAATTCAAGTTTGAAGTACATGTAACTTTGTGTTTTTATATGCCACATCAGCAGGACCATTCAACCACAGAGTGAGAACCAGATCACGTTCTTTACAGCTGGACAAAACACACCAGAATGAAGGGATTTAGAGACCTTTAACTTGATACAGCATTCTAAAAACAAGGCGTTTATGATGCTAAAATCTGAGACATACTAAAATGTTAGAAAATGAGAAAATGTTAGTCAAATACTGGTCTTATTTAGGCCTAATAGCCACCTAAACTCAGTGTTAATTTGAGAAGTGTAAATGATCAGATATACTGAATTGCTGAAGGAGCGTGTTTGAAGGGTGTGTTCACCCAAAAATTAAAATCAATTACTTTTACCCAATTACCCAGATGTGTGCGACTTTTTTCTTCTTCAGCAGAACACAAATTATGATTTTTAGAAGAATTTTTCCAGCTCTGTTGGTACAATGCAAGTGAATGGGTGCCAACATTTTGAAGTTCCAAAAATCACATAAAGAAAACAATAGTAATCCATACAACTCCAGTGGTTCAATCCATGTCTTCAGAAGCAATATGATAGGTGTGGGTGAGAAAGAGATCAATATTGAAGTACTTTTTTGCTAGAAATTATTCTCCCTGCCCAGTAGGGGGTGATGTGGATGATGTGAAATCATCAAAAACACAAGAAGAAGAATGTGAAATTGAGAGTGAAAGTGGAGATTGACAGGAAGGTGTAATTATAGTAAAAAGGACTTAAATATTGATCTGTTTTTCACCCACACCTATCATATCTCTGAAGACTGATTTAACCACTGGAGTCATATGGATTACTTTTATGCTGACTTTATATTTGGAGCTTCAACATTTTGCACCCATTTACTTGCATTGTATGGAACAATAGAGTTTAGAAATTTTTCTAAAAACCTTAATTTGAGTTCAGCAGACACTTGACTAATCACTTTACCCCTTTGAAACGGTTGATGGGAAAGATACAGTTGGAGCTGCTGCAGAGACAGCTACCGTCGTACTTTCCTTCTTTCACTTCTCTCTTCTTTTGTGGACTGGTAGAGAAAGATCTGTTTAAAAGGAGCAGCTGTGTTTTCTGAGTTCTGGCGCTGGTCCACTAGAACGCTGAGCCCAGGACCGGACTGCCTCCTGCTCAGTCTGAACTTTAATCAGAGAGAGAAAGGGAAGAAAGCGAAAAATACAAATTGTGATGTCCAGCCTTCCAGGAAACTGTGACAGTACATCCACCTTTTTTCTTTTTGTGTGTGTGTGTGCACACAAACAGTTTAAATCAAAAGTAAGTGATTACACAGACTACCGTACTTGCAACTTCCTTTTCTTGAATATCCAGATGGAACCAGATTGCGATGTTAGCTGGCTAAGGTTGACCTCAAATACCATCTTTGTCAAGCTAGTTAGAGATAGTAGCCCACCTAGGATCAGCAACAAAACAGCTACCATTTTAACCAGCTTGACTACCTTAAAGGTGCTCTAAGCAATTTTAGCTTCTTTGCTAACGTCCACCATTTTGTTAACATTAACCATACACCCTCTCTCCTAGTGTCTTTCTTTGTTACAAACAAAATCAGATTCGTTTCTTTAGGATTAGCCTACCAGACTTTGACAGAGAATTGTTTGGCCCATTTGTTTATTATATTTAGAATATCAAATTTGCATGCATGTAAATTTTGCATCACTTTACAAGCATCTATTGGCTGATTCTATCCTGTGCAAATCTGGAAACCACTAGAATTATTTCTCTCTCTCTCTCTCTCTCTCTCATACAAAGAGAAAAATTAAAAAGCATTTTCACTTGTAGCATTTGCTGTTTATCATCTTTAGATAAAACTTGTGTCAAAACCTGTGGAGCAGCCTGCCTAGACATATTTAGACATCATAGGGGCACTCAACATGCAAAGGCTGTCTGAAATTGTAGGCTAAAGGAGGCATTTTAGGAAGAAAAAAAAACTTGATACACATTTTGCCATTAGAGAGGACAGGAAATGATAGGTGGAGAGGGGGGGAACAGGGTCGTGAAATGTCCCAAGTGTCACAGCTCAATGTTTGGAAACGTGCTCTAATTGTGGGCTTTTAGAGTGTGATATATACAGAATTAAGATGATGCAGCATCATGCTAAAGCAAATATTTTAAATGACCATTGCCATTGTGAAAATAACCTATTTGCAGGTGTATTTGTCAGCTAGGATTGATTTATTCTTCAACTAAAAGTATCTGATAAAGTTAGTAGAATCAAAGACTGTTTAGCCCAAGACAGACCACTTGTGTTAAAATGAATGGGAGAAATTAGAATGGCCAACATGGCAGATGTAGAAAAGGAAGTCCTGCCTTATAGGTAAACGAGCCAATCAGCTTTTAGATACCAACACCTGCCAGTCTATCGTCCTCTAGAGGGTGGAGGAGTGGCCAAGGACCAAGCTGCGGCATATCGGAGAACCGGCAAGAAGACCCCGGGGCCTCCCACTTATTCTACACCCCTCATGTCTCTTCACAGTGCCAGACTTGAGTCAAGAAACACACTCCTTCACCTGCCAGTCAACTCAAGAACGCGCATGCGCATTAGCTGAACCAGCCTGAAACATAGCGTCTTTTTAGTGTGATCTAAGATAAATAAGCACAATTTATTATACCAGTGTTGTCAGATTTTACTGCTGATTTGAAATATGATCCTTGATAGTCATCTTGACCAATCGCTTTGGAGATTTTGGTCTTTCTCCATTCAAGCAGATAGGAGCTGTACTTTAATGCTGCTTGTTTACATAGAAAATAGCCACCCAGGAACATTGAAAAGATGACTGCCGAGTGGACCGTCCTGCCTCGAGATGGACTTTGGTAGTATTCAGCTGGTCATGTGATCTCAACATGGTGGCTCTCATGATGGAGGACCAATCTTCTGTCGAATAAAACTGCTTTTTTAGGCCCCTAATGTGACCAACATTTCTTTATGGGTGAAACTTTTTTTATTGAAAGTGGGAAAATGGTTAGTTTGATTAGCAGATTAATTTTGATTATCTTAATATGTGTCCTGAATACAGTTGGGTAAAGTAATTCCAGTTCATGACACCCAATAGATTAGTGGATGGAATTTTAGTGTTGTGAATCAGCTGCATTGAAACAGTCTACATTGACAGCCACTGTGATTTGTTGCTGATGTGTAGTTTTCATGATTCACCAGTATGTCCTTTTAGAGAGCATTGCAAGTGTGTGTGGCTGTTGCCATGGACACTAGCTAGAGAGGAACAATTCAGACCTGCACAGTAGATGTAGAATATAATGCTAGCATGTATAAATACTTATATACTTGTATGTATCTCTATGTTTCCATTACTGGTAATTAGTGTAACTGTGACCATATACACCTGCAGTTTCTTTTTATTTGGGCTTATTTTGTGAAACCAATGTACTCACTGGAGATATTTAATAATAGCTTATGAGTGACATTCAAATGTATGTGGGTTTGGTGTATGTAGGGCAATCCACCATGGAGTGTGTGTTTCAATGAGCATGTATAGACAGTCTGTAGAGTGTGTGTTTCTCAGAGATCATGCCTAAAAGTGTATGTAAGAAGGTTAAGGGAAAGGAGGAGGCGAGAACCGGCTCGGCAATATGAATAGTAAATAATAAAAAATAAAATAATTTAATCATAAACTGAACCAAAAACACACCAACATAAACACACAGAGCAGCTTCCTGTCATTCTCTCTCTCTCTCTCTCTCTCTCTCTCTCTCTCTCTCTCATCACCGGCCTCCTTTATCCCTCGCGCACCCTCATCAGGCTGATTGGGGACCGGGCGTGCGTTGTTCCCGCCCGGCCCCATCCTCCTCCACTCTACACTCCTCCTGGCGTTGCCTCAGGCCTGGGAGCCCCCGGCATGCCTTGCACCACGTCCGCCTTCCTCGACCTGGGAGGAGACAGGAGGGCAAAAACAACAACAAAAACAAAATAGGCAAGGGAAAAGTCAACACAGAGTGACAGAGAGAGAGAGAGAGAGAGAGAGAGAGAGAAAACTCACTCACCGGTTCTCTGATGCACTGTTGCTTGGTCCCTGATCACTCCTCCACCCTCTCAGGCAGACAGCAGCCGCTCCTCCCCGGGCGGACCAGAGTCAGACCGACCCCCAGCAGACAGAACGCCCCTCTGCATTATGGCCCTACCGCTCCAGGCGGTCGCGGACAGCAGTCTTCTCGACCCCTCCACGCTTATGGGGGAAGGCAGATGGCAGTGGCGCTCCCCTGGGTGGACGGCAGTGTCGAGGACTCTGCGACGGGCATTCCTCCTCCTTCCCGGGTTTTGGCACCAATGTACGGGGATTAAGGGAAAGGAGGAGGTGTGAACCGGCTTCGCAGTATAAATAATAGTTTAATCAGAAACTGAACCAAAAACACACAGAGCAGCTGCCTGTCATTCTCTCTCTCGAACTGTCATCACTGGCCGCCTTTATCCCTCGCGTGCCCCCAACAGGCTGATTGGGGACGGTGCGTGCCTTGTTCCAGACTGGCCCCGCTCTACAGTGTAGTAATTAGGTGATATTAGGGGTAAAATGGGTAAAAAGAAAATGGGGGATTTTGAAGATACTGTCAGCAGAGTACATATTTAATGCAGTTGCTTGCTTATACAAACACACACACAGGACAGACAGCTGCCCATAAACGTTCTCTCTCTCTGTCGCACCACCATCCGCAGTTGGCCTTTATCCCTCTCGGAGGCTTGATAAGGGACCGGGTGTGTAAAATCATGACCCGGCCCCGACCTCTGCCCTGTCACATTCCTCCCTCGTTCTCTCAGGCCAGGGAGCCCCCCGGGTGGTGTGCCATCCCCGCCTTCTTGAATCTGGGAGGGGACAGGGGGAGGGAAACAATAATGAAAAATAGGGGGGTACTACCTGTAACAATGCAATAAAAAAAGAGAGGGAAAAGGCCAATGTGGAGCAGCAGTGGGAGAGAGAGAAGAGAGAGAGAGAAAGAAAAAAAAAAACACTTACTCGCCGGTTCTCCGATATGCCGCAGCTTGGTCCTTGGCCACTCCTCCACCCTCTAGAGGACGATAGCCGCACCTCCCCTGGCGGATTGGAGGCAGTCCTCCAGCCCCTGGTGGATAGAACGCCCAGCCACGTTCTCGGAGAACAGAAGAGGTCTCCCCCGCCCCTGACAGCGGTTCTCCCACTCCAGGCGGTTGGCAGTGAGCCCCTCCCTGCTCGCGGTCGGCGGTCTCAGACCCCGCCGCAGTTCATTGGCTGGTAGGGGTCTCCTCCACCCCTGGCAGTGACCTTGACTGCTCCAGGCGGTCGGCTAGGAGCCCCTTCTCCCCTCGCGGTGAGTGGCCAATTCCTTCACTTCCAGGCGACCAAGTTCCTCCTTCCCCTGGAAGACGGCCGTGGCTGCTCCATTGGTGTGGATGGTAGCAGCAAGAACTCCACTGCAGCGTATCCCTCCTCCTACCCGGGTCTTCGGCACCAGTGTAAAGGGATTACGGGAAAGGAGGAGGCGAGAACTGGCTTGACAATATAAATAATATTTTTATGTAAAACAGAAACCAAAAGACACAAACATACACAAGAACGGACACCTGCACGTAAACGTTCTCTCTCTCTCTCTCTCTCTCTCTCTCTCTCTCTCTCTCTCTCTCTCTCTCTCTCTCTCTCTCTCTCTGTCACACCACCGTTCGCAATCGGCCTTTATCCCTCTCGGAGGCTTGATTAGCCTGATAAGGGACCGGGTGTGTAAAATCATGACCCGGCCCCGCCCTCCGCACTGTCACAATCTCAAAGTGATGAGATGAGTTGATGTGCTTTCAATCAATAAATATCAAACAAAAACATTCCTCAATACAGTACACAACTCTTAAATGTTCAAATATTTTTTAATATATGTTGCATAGAACTTGATCATCATTAAATGAGACTTCTTAAAGGGATAGTTTGTTAAAAAAAAATCTAATTCATCATCTCATTGTTATGTCACTCTTTCTTTCTCTCTCTCAACATAAATAAATAAAAAAGTCATAAGATAAGTAGTTATCTTGTAGATTATCAAGACTGTTCTTTTCCACACAACAAAAGTAGATAGTAACCAGTGGCTGTCAAACAAATAATACAAAATAATAACCAAATAGAGTCATGAATATATTCACTAAAAACCTTGTCTTCTGCAATTTCAAACCTGATGTGCTCACAATACAAATGTTTAGGTGAAACATACTGGAGGGCTCGTACCTTTTCTTATTAAATAGCCAATATAAATGAGCGACACTAGCATTTAAATGAGCTCAAAGCTAATACACATGGAATAAAAGCTACCAAACTCCAATTTTGATTTCATGCCGTCTTTAGAGGTATACAAAAAACAACATAAATTCAAATCAGTTAAAAATGTCCTACTCAGTTCCTGTCAAGTAATTCAAGTTTCTTACTCTACACAGACCCACAATTCCTCACTACAAGACCTCTCTTCACCACCAATATGGACGGCCCATCTGAAAATGTTGCCATGGAGCTGGATTTCGGGCATTTTGATGAGCGGGACAAGACATCTCGGACCCCTCGGGGCGGACGGGCCAACGGACTCCCGAGTCCCACCCACAGTGCCCACTGCAGTTTCTATAGGACACGCACCCTCCAGGCCCTGACCAATGAGAAGAAGGCCAAGAAGGTGCGCTTCTACCGCAATGGTGACCGCTACTTTAAGGGAATCGTGTACGCAATTGCCAACGACCGTTTCCGCACGTTTGACGCTCTGCTGGCCGATCTGACACGCTCACTCTCTGACCACATTAACCTGCCACAAGGGGTCAGATACATCTTCACCATCGACGGATCACAAAAGATCAGCACACTGGACGAGCTGGAGGAAGGTGAGAGTTAATGTACAATGAGGTTTTCCAATGAGGAAAAATGTTTAACAAATGAGATTTTCTCCTAATCAGGATTATCTTCAAATTCAGGGTTTATAAATATATTGTCAGATTTACAACTATATATGTTCATGATTTACAACTATATATTCAGGATTTATAAATACATATTCATATTTACAACTATACATTCAGATTTACAACTATACATTCAGATTTACAACTATATATTCCGAATTTATAAATACATATTCAGATTTACAACTATATATTCATGATTTACAACTATACATTCAGATTTACAACTATATATTCATGATTTACAACTATACATTCAGGATTTATAAATACATATTCAGATTTACAACTATATATTCAGGATTTACAACTATATATTCATGATTTACAACTATACATTCAGATTTACAACTATATATTCATGATTTACAACTATACATCCAGATTTACAACTATATATTCAGGATTTACAACTATATATTCCGAATTTATAAATATATATTCATGATTTACAACTATATATTCAGGATTTATAACTATATATTCATGATTTACAACTATACATTCAGATTTACAACTATATATTCAGATTTACAACTATATATTCAGGATTTATAAATACATATTCAGATTTACAACTATATATTCATGATTTACAACTATACATCCAGATTTACAACTATATATTCAGGATTTACAACTATATATTCCGAATTTATAAATATATATTCATGATTTACAACTATATATTCATGATTTACAACTATACATTCAGGATTTATAAATACATATTCAGATTTACAACTATATATTCAGGATTTACAACTATATATTCATGATTTACAACTATACATTCAGATTTACAACTATATATTCATGATTTACAACTATACATCCAGATTTACAACTATATATTCAGGATTTACAACTATATATTCCGAATTTATAAATATATATTCATGATTTACAACTATATATTCAGGATTTATAACTATATATTCATGATTTACAACTATACATTCAGATTTACAACTATATATTCAGATTTACAACTATATATTCAGGATTTATAAATACATATTCAGATTTACAACTATATATTCATGATTTACAACTATACATCCAGATTTACAACTATATATTCAGGATTTACAACTATATATTCCGAATTTATAAATATATATTCATGATTTACAACTATATATTCAGGATTTATAACTATATATTCATGATTTACAACTATACATTCAGATTTACAACTATATATTCAGGATTTATAAATACATACTCAGATTTACAACTACATATTCAGATTTACAACTATATATTCAGGATTTATAAATACATATTCAGATTTACAACTATATATTCAGA
The DNA here is from genome assembly GCA_032164185.1 of Moxostoma hubbsi. Lineage (NCBI taxonomy): Eukaryota > Metazoa > Chordata > Actinopteri > Cypriniformes > Catostomidae > Moxostoma > Moxostoma hubbsi. The sequence continues at coordinate 42,279,430 of JAVLUX010000008.1, forward strand.
TTTACAACTACATATTCAGGATTTACAACTATATATTCAGAATCAGAATCAGCTTTATAGCCAGGTATGTGTACACATACGAGGAATTTGACTCAGGATTGTACATTGCTCACGATGTGCTTACACATACAAAAATACAATAACACAATAATAAAATAAAATCAGACACAGGCTACCGTGTAGACAACACAAATATGCACACTATGAACAAAACAATATAGACATATTGACAAATAGTGCAGTGATCAGAGTGCAAAGGACGCAGGAGTACAATTATAATTATCATTATTATGTACATGTTGGAGGTGGATGTAATATACAGGTACACATACATGCATACATGTACACAGTGCGATGAAGCATAGTGCAAAGGATGCTGGAATAAATAATATGAACAGTATGAACAGCTCTGAAATAGAGAATGGTGAATAAATAATAAATAGTAACCAGTAAATAGGTGGCTGATTAGAGACAGAGTTACTGGGTTATTGCATAGGAATTTCAAGATATATTCAGGATTTATAACTATATATTCAGATTTACAACTATATATATTCAAGATTTGTAACAATATATTCAGATTCACAACTATATATTCAGATTTACAACTATATATTCAGATTTGCAACGATAATTTCAAGATTTGTAACAATATATTCAGGATTTATACATTTAACTTCATGATTCACAACTATATATTCAGATTCACAACTATATATTCATGATTTAGAACTATATATTCAGATTTACATATACATACATATATATATACATACATACATATATATACATATATATATATATATATATATATATATATATATATATATATTCAGATTTACAACTTGTTGATAAAACCCTCACGGGCCACTTGCGATAAGCTTTAAGAGCCAATTGGTCAGCCTGGACGTGGTATGCTGCCAAATTTGCTGTCTTGTCACCATGCCAACAGTAATCTGCCCATTTACGTGTGATACCAACTTCTAATCCCGTACATTCACACTCACACACATCTCACATCTCTAAAGACAGGATTGGACAGATAATAAATATGAAATATTTATGATGACTAACTCTTAATTTTTAAAACACTGTGTAATCACGTGTCTGTACAAACCCAGATGTTTATTTCGAGCGAATCTCAAAGTATGCAAGTGTAGAAATGTCTTAGCGCTAATGTGCACTGATGGCACACAAGGTGAAGTAGTTGTGAACAGTGCTGTTTGGAAAGTGATCAGACCTGTAGCAATTTTAATCATTTAACTTTTGTGACTCTAAAACATCAGCAGTGTTTTCACACACCTCTTCTAGTATTCAACAGATCTTTCACCCTTGCTAACTAATCAGAGACACAGGCCAAATGTCAGAGGGTTTAGTAGTCATACAGTGTATTTAACCTGTGATTACCTTAATCCCTACACTAAGATGAATTAATGTACATGGAGCGATAGGGAGTCATTGCTAGTGTACTCCTCCTGCACAGATGGTCCACATGGGAAAACAACATTTTGTACGTTAACTAGAGATACAGAGTATATCAGTATTGGCCTGTGATAATTCACTGTTTTTATAAGTTTGATTTGGTTGATATTGGAAGGAGATCAAACCAGGGCTTATTACATGGCTCTCTGGAGTACTTGATTGTGACAGGTCAATCACAACTCCGTGTTCAAATATTTAATTTGAAACTTGCTGTTGTCCCATGCAGCTGTGCTTGTATCACTTTGTGGTACACTTGCTTAATAAAATATATCAATATGCCAATATTTCAATGTAATAAGCAGCTAATATGCTTGTGGAAATAATCATTATTGCAAAGTATCATTTTTGATAAATGAGGATAATTGTACATATTTTTCACAATTTTAACTGTAGGCATTAAAACATGCAAAATAATATAGCTGTATAATATCAATCATCATGTATAAATAGTTTTCAGCTATTAGTATCTGTCAATATTTCTAGATCAGGGCATCCCTACCTTTAAATAGATAATGTAAAGGTTGTAAACTATATAGAAGATTATGGATATACTGTTTCTTCTTCATAGAAATGTTTACAGTGCTGTGAATTTCAGTGAAGCAAACTATTTTAGCGATTAGATGCAGCAAGTGTTTTCATCTTATTAGACAGAATCTATAACAGGGCAAATCTGCCTTGTCAGTGAATGCTGAATGGAAGAGATGAATGTAGCTGGAAGTAGACAGGTGAAGGATGCCCGCAGGAATATGATCCAAATCTGTAGCACAACCTCACTTAACCACAAAGTCAGAGTGTGTGTCTGTATTCTGTTTGATCTGCTGCTGTGTGGATGCATCTGCATGTCAACTGCACCTCCTCTTCATTTAACAGCATATACTCCTTACAGACACACAAACACACACACACACACACACACACACACACACGCACGCACACACACACACACACACACGCACGCACGCACGCACGCACACGCACACACACACGCACACAAACTCCTCCTAGACTGTTTGTTCGATTTGCATGGAAATTGGCTGGCATCATCTAGAGGCACGCACAACAAAAATCAATTCACAGAATTTGAATAAACCATACTGTTTTCGAAAGGTGCGTCAACGATTTAGATGAAGAATGTGCAAAGTTGAACTTGAGGCTTTATATCCGCAACGCTTTGAGGGATTTGGACGAAATGTAGTACGTGTCATCACCATTAGGCCCTAAGGTTACCTTCAGCGTTTTGGTGCACTGCCCCCTACTGGTCAGGAGATAGAAAAATTGCTATTTTGGCTTATAACACTTGAACGCTTTCCAGCATGATAACCATCATATCCAGATACTGCCTGAGCCGTTTCAGAACAGCGCCACATATGGGACAAAAATAGAACTAGCTATTTGTAATTATTTTTAAATAAATCTGTTTTTTATGATTGAAAGTTTTTCTAACTTTTTCTAACTCCTTATACACTGTTCATCAGACAGTAAACAAAACATGTCAAAATGAAGCTTCTTTTGCTGCTCATGGTGCTGATAATTGGCCGGTGTAACTGCTTGCAGCTATATTTATTATTATTATTGTGTGTGTAGATTTAAGATTATATAAGAAAAATCCCAGTAGGACCCTTTAGGATTGTCCAATTCAAATGATGATTTGCCAGTGGAAATTAGGCCAATGTTAAAAAACAATGCTGTTTTGCCATATTATTGCTCACACTATAACCTCCAATCTAGAATCGTACATGCTTTAAGTGAAATCAGTCCTAAAAACATTATACAGCATGAAAATACCTTGAAATTAATGAATTAATAATTCAATTAATAATGAATAAGCCCTGATAATATCCACTTCCAATAATTTATCTAAATAAACCAAAGTGCTAATATTGGGCTAAACCATGCTGACCCAATTTATTCGTTTTTGAAATTTGAAACTAATTGTTGTGGCAAAAAGACCCTCCCTCCCTTTCATCATCGTCACCCCAACTCTTAGGGACGTCCTTCTGCCAGGTAAGTGGGCAGGAGAGAGGAGAAGTATGATTTAATAAGCCATGTTTGGGCAGTTGATGATGAGGAGCACCTGATGTGAATATAAGCTCACCATCCCTGCCTTTAAAAGGCAGAGCGTGCATCACCTGGAAGCCGGCTTTTATATCATCTGTGCACACACTGGCATCCTCGCAGGTCCAGGAACATAAAGCGTGGAGGGTCTGGCATGAGTTAGATCCGACGGCAGGGAATTGGAGCTCGTGTCACGGCTGTTGGGCTGATTGGCCGAGCCACTCTTTTTAAGAAAGCCGCCGTCTCTCCTACCAGGATCCAGGAGAGGAGCACGTTGCGGATACTGGACCCCACCCATTATACCTGGACCTTACCCTCGTCATTCCCTGCCTTCACATAGCCCCATTCATCATGAGGGTGCCAGATCTCCCTTTATATTTGACAATATTTGAACATTTATGTTTCTTATTATTTCCAATAAACACTTGTCCGAGGCCTGACGACACACCCACTGTGCCTGTGTCTTGGTCACCCCGTCATAGTATCGATAATAAATAGCGTTGGCCTTCTGCTTCTCTCAAATTCAAGGAAAATGTGTGTGTTCAAGCAGAAGCTGTAAAAAATCTTTTACCCAAAGCCATTTCTGGTACTATGAGACAATCTCGCAGGAGCAACCTAAAATTAAATGTCTTCCTCTAGACACAATAATGATAATGCACTCACACTCCCCTCTATTTGGATTTTCTTTCTTTAGTTTCATCTCTTTATTTGTTTCTCTTTCCCTCCACCTCTGTTTGTGTCCACATCTTTCTCTGTTCCACAGTTCAGAGGTGACCAGTTTATATGTGTGTATGTGTATTCTATATGTATTTATACATGCACCTAGGTCTGGTGCTGATCAGTGTTGGGGAAGCTACTTTGAAACTGTAGCTTGTCAATCTATAAGCTACTCATAATATAAAGTACGGTAGATGGTCAAGCTACTCTTTTGAAAAAGTCGTTTGCTACACTTCAAGCTACTAATAAAAATTAACTACATTGCAGCAATTTAAGGGGGCCGAATATATATATATATATATATATATATATATATATATATATATATATATATATATATATATACCTCTTGCATAGGTCATTTTTTTTTGTATGGCTGATAAAAAACAAAAGGTATTTGGTCACAATCAGCTACAAAACTGAAAAGCATCTACAAAATAAATAGAATAATGAAAAAGAAAACTTGTGCATTTGGAGAGGGAGTGTTACAATTTGTTCCACTAAAAATATATGTTGTTTGTGTATATGCCAATTGCCTGGGTAATGACTTTGGCCCTGTCTGCTCTCACATCTATAGGCTGGTTAAAAGCTGCAGGGATACATTTTTGCACTCCTGTCATCTTTTTCTGCCAAGCTCCAGTGATTTGCACATCTAGGTGATGTCGTCTGATATGTGTTAGCGTGTTGGACGTATTTCTACTCACGTACCGTAGAGCTGCCTTACAACGCCGACACACCGTCCTCGTCCTATCTACCACTCACTCTCCACTGCTGCCATAGTTCACTGGGAACCCGAAACTTTCCCACACTACTGATTTAAAACAAGTAGGCGGGTCTTCGAGCTCTTACGTGTCATCTGAACTCGCCATTCTTGTTTTGGGTTGGTGCAAAGATGGTGTCTTTCTTCTGCTCTTGTTCCTGATGTGGCGGTTAGCAAAATACGTTACATTATTGCACGCACCCCTTTCTGGATTGGAGTGTGAATCGCCTGTGACTGACTCAGATGTATTCTTCATCTGACTGCATGCACCAAACCATGTCGTTAATACCGTGATGGTTCAGGACGAATACATGTACCGTTACACCCCTAATATACGTATATATAGAGTATATACACTGTATGTACTGTTCATTTAAATGAACTATCCATACAAACCGATAGATTTGAAATGAACTAACTAATGCCTCTAATGAGAAAGGGAGTGTGGACATTTTAGGAGAGCATGTTTAGTTATGACATCTATAGATAAGGTTATGACTTTACTATAGAGCTGTGGATGCTATACAATGTGACAAAAGAAGCATTTGACCATTTATCTCTGGAAAAAGTAGCTAGTTACTGGAAAAGCTACTGTGTTAAAAAACAGCTTCAATCATCCTAAGATGGTTTGCTGGTCTTGGTCTCCCAGCCTGGTCAGGCTTTTGAGCTTTGAGCACTTTTGAACTAGTAAGGCTGGGAGACCAGTTTAAACCAGCCAAGACCAGCAAAACAGCTTAGATTCAGGAATGTACTTTCACGGTATTGAAAATTGTAGTTAAGTTAGTTGCAAAGCTACTTTTAGTCAGTTGCATGGGTGCTTTTACATTACACCCAACTGACTGCAAAGCTCTTTTATTAATAGTATCCCACACTTCATTATCTCTGTACAAGTATTGCGGTGATGCTACTGCCCTCAAGTGATGGATGTCCTTCCTGACTGTGTGTTTGTGCATGTCTCTGTGCACGTGTGTGTGTGTGTGTGTGTGTGTGTGTGTGTGTGTGTGTGTTTCTGGCTACTACAGTAGCAAAAGATAAGAATTTGCCTTTCTTATCCAACCCCAAAGCCTGGATATGATTGATGGCGTTTAAGAGAAGCTTTAGGATCCAGAGAAGCTGCTGGAATGAGTCTCCATATGATGGATGGAAGAAGAGATGGAGGGATGAGGAAGAGTGAAGGAGAGATATTGAATGAGTGGAAATGTGGGTGGGTCATTAGTGGTCAATCAAGAATGCAGTGTAGAATGATATGAAATCTAAAATTAGATTAGAAATTAGAAGAACATCAACATAAGTTTTTATTATATTACAATTTTCCTTTTTGTCACTTTCATTGATACAGTGGACAATACCGTAATATTAATAAAAAAAAGTTTGTATTTTTGAGCAAATAAACAAACCAATAAGTCTGGAAATATACGATTATTTCCTCAATGTGCATAAAAATGTAATCGTAAAATAAAAAATATTATAATTAATAACTTTAGAGTAATTGGCACTAACATATTTGCAGTCAGTCCTTATTAAGATGCAAATACCCATACTGTTTTCTACTGCACACACATGCAACACGTAACATGCATGCAGACCTGTGCGGAGTAGGAATGAAAAGTTATGGGTATTTTTTCAGCTTCATTTTGAGTTATGATCAGACTCATTTCATGAAGGTTTAGGAATTCTGGAGTCATCTACAGCCAGGAAAATGCAATGCAGGCTGATCTCATGAACATTATGTGACCATGGTAGCATCATTGTAACACAAAATGACGGGCTTCAATACACGTTTTGCTGCAGTTTCCCAGTGAAATATCCAACAGGGGGCGCCAAAAGCGAGCAAAATAGTGTGGTAATCAGACAAGATATGTAATTAGATTCATTAGATTTAGAATAGTAAAGCATACCTCCCTAACCTAAAACTTTAACCTAAACCTAACTAATAGTGTCCTAAAAGCAAATGCGGCATGAAAAGCACATTTTCTGGAGCAACCACATCATTTCGTGTCGCTTCTATGACAATTTTGGCTCGTGTCAGTTTGCATACATGGCTGGGCTCGAACAGGGCTTGTCTTCCATGTTTAAAGTCTCTACTATCAGGTGAGCTACCGCAGAAGGAAATCACATTGGAATAAGTGTGCACATGAGTCTGTAATATAAGCGTTTAAAATGTTTTTCCAAATGATGCAATAGAGTAAAAGTGTTTTGATATCATAACATAGCATTGTGAGAGTAATAGTGCAAATAAGTGTTTATAAAGTCATATTTAGCAATTGTTGTCGTGATTTGTTATAATATATACGTTTGTAATAAAACGCACAGTTGTTCTAGCGCTTCCAGTGTTAATTTCACCAGGAAACTGCAACGGAATGTAGAATGCGGCACAAAATGTACTTATAGTAATGTTCATTCTATGAGACTAGGTTAAAAAATGGCAGACTGGCTCAATTTTAAATGAAATGTTTGAAGCGATGACTGAATGATCATACTGTGGTCTTAAAATCACTAAAAAAATACCAACAAGTAGCATGGTTTTATACTGTAGTTGTTTGTAGAGGTCGACCGATATATTGGCATGGATATAGTTGCTTTTTGGAACTATTGGTTATCTGCAAAAATAAAAGCCTATATTTTTAATTAAAAAAATTTATTTTTATTAGAGCTCTGAAGACGTTTCATATTTAAGTTCAGTAGATATATGTTAATCTTAAGTTAAAATTAACTGTTCATGCTTATTTTGACTGAGTGTTCCCTAAAGAAAAGGGAAAAAGGTTTTAATATTAGATCGTTGGTGATATACTAATGATGGATAATCATCAATTATTAATCAATTACTGCTTATTCATTATTTATTAGCCTCTATGAAAATGTTTACTTTGTAGTGTTTAAATTGTAATACATTGTAGATAACTGTAAGAGTCGTGATTTGTTACCTTATTCTTTTGTGTGTGCTATGTGCACATCATTTTCATAATAAGAGTCCCTGGTGTATTTCTGGATTGTTTGCAGTTAATAAACTCCTGCGTTAGTGACCAAATCTTATTTATTAATTTTATATTATTTTGGGGGTTTGGTTTGCAAAATAAACTGCATCTGGGATTCATTTTGGACACCTGTAGCCTCTATGCCAGTGTCTGTCATAGTAAGGAAAGACTAAGAATTTATTTATAACATTCAATAAATAGATTAAAAAAATTATTGGCCGATGAATCGGTTATCAATCTTTTCCATCAGCTTAGTTATTGGTTTTGGAAAAACCTACTAATTGTTTGGACATTATACTGTGGTAATACCAAGATATTTTGGACAAGTAACATGTGAATATATAATATGCAAATCAAAGTTACATGGTATTACCATCACAGAATTATTTATTTGATGTAGCCCTTTCTCAATTTAATTTGCAAAGTTATTAATAACATACTTCAATAACTAAGTAATCCTGTGATGCTAATCACTTAATATTTACGTTATTTAGCTTAAGCGTCGTTTTTGCTCTTGTGCAGTGGACCAAGAAACCATCAGGTTTACCTTAGTGACCCTATAAACATGTATTAAAATATACAAACTTAATACAAAGTCATGGCGAGCCATTTTATGTGGCCCAGAATTCATTTTATATGAATGATTTCTAGATTTGGCAGTGGTTAATGGATTATGGGCCTGTCTGCATCCATCATGCAAGTAGCCTAGATCAGGACTAGCGGCTCTGGAGGAGCTCTACTTCATTTCCTAGTTCTCATTTCACTCTTCTCTGACCATGTTTATGCATGATTTTAACATCTGTCTTGGGTGGACAAGTGGACAAAAGCTAAATACGGCTCACAATGGGGAGCGTCTTGGAGATGCATTGCAATCCGATTACTCAAACCACATTTGGAGGCGTCACACTGCATTTGTAGTGTAAGCTTTAATGCGTTCCAGACAACTTCGAAGAACCACCAACTCATGTAGCACTAAAACAAAGGGGCAAATTTGACAGCTTTGTGTGACTTTGAATGGCTTTAAAAATGATAGGAAATCCAATTGGAAAATTGGATTTAAGCGTAAGACAATTCAGTAACACTTTATTTAAGGCTCAGAAGTTAGACAGTAATTAATGATTAATAATTGCTCTTGTAAGTGACTAGTTATGGACTTGTTTGGTATTTATTGGGCCTTTATTGGCTGATTTCTTATTCATGCCTTATAGCCCCATTACATTAGTTTTTTCCCCCAAAAATGAACTTATTAGCTAAAACAAAAGATATTTATAGCTAGTATTGTCTTTAAAGGTTATCAGTACACTGTGTGAATGTGCAGCTTATAGGTGTAATATACTGTATATATAGAATGTGTATTTTAGCATAGCCATTCAAATGAGCTGAAAATCACAGTAATGTTTTATACAAAAGTGGAGACAGTACTGTAGTTATTCTAGATGCTTAGTGTTTATAAATGGAGCAGTATAGCAACAAATTATTTATAATACAACCTGTTAGGATAAATCATTTGTTTCTATTACTGATCCATATATACTGTAAAGACTAACATCTAGAATAACTAGTCTCTGCTTTTGTAGAGTTTATTTTCAGCTCTTTTGAATGCCTCTGTTGAGGTTGTAATTTGGTATCTTATTACCAATTTATTTGTTATGAATGGAAATAATTGTATTGTGAGAAAGACATTGTATAGGACCTATAAGGCAAGAATAAGGATTCAGCCAATAAAGACCCATTCAATGCCTTATACGTTCTGTTTGTCTCTTCAAGTTTCTGGGCCCTAGATGATTTTTAGGTTTACTTGAGCTTTTGTCCATGTATTTAGAGTCATCACAGCTGGTCCAAGGTGGCCCACCAGCTCTAAACTGCTTGACCAAGTTGGCCTACCATGTCAAAACAAGGTCCAGGGATACAATGAAAAGCAATAATAGTCATCAAAACTCAACCTTTCTCTCTCTTCTTGGTCTTTTCCACCACACCAGGCGAGAGCTACGTGTGTGCCTCTGAGAACTACTACAAAAAAGTCGACTACACCAAAAATGTGAACCCTAACTGGTCGGTCAATGTGAAAGCATCAGCCAGCCAGAAGAACATGATGGCCAACCGCGCCGCCAGTGAGGCGAGGGAGGGCAAGGACTTTGTTCGACCCAAGCTGGTGACAGTGATGAGGAGCGGGGTGAAGCCGCGGAAGGCTGTCCGTGTGCTGCTCAACAAGAAGACGGCGCACTCCTTCGAGCAAGTGCTCACTGACATCACAGAGGCCATCAAACTAGAGAGCGGAGCGGTGAAGAGGATCTACACACTGGATGGCAAACAGGTAGGGATGAAACTGCACAAGTATGAGAGTGCACTCTGTTCGGAATGGAAACTAGTGAACTGCTTACTACATACTACACAGCAGACACAGTATACTTCATACTATTTTTTTTAAGTAGTAGGTGAAGCAGTTTGCAGTATGCATAGAAAAACATTTCAAACAGGTAGTCATGTGAGATCAAGCATACTTCGCTTGTTTAATTCAGGGAGTGTCATCCAGTTAAGTTTTAATACAGTTATTTAATACAGATTAATACAGCTATTTTGTATTTTTAATCCAATTTTGTGTCAAGTTTTAATTTTTGGTAGTTGCATCAAATAATGTGTTAAGCGCAAGCTAAACAAATCGCATAAAGTATCCCGCAAGTATGCAACAGCTAACCATATGATTCTTTTCAACAAGAAACCAAATTCCTAAGTGAACAAGTTCAACCTATATGTGAACACATTCTTTTTCTTTCTCTCTTTTTTATTTTTTTACACATTTGAAGTCTGTCAGTCATTATCCAAATAAGTAAACCGATACAGCACGCACGCACGCACGCACACACACACACACACACACACACACACACGTGCTCCTTAATAATCAAATATGTTTCCCCAGGGCGTCTGTCTTTCAGGCCAAATGTTACTTAGCCGTTCATTCACTCTCATGCTAATGGAAACTTTTGGTTCACAGTGCAAACCACAGCCTTTGCCAAGATATGATTATTGTTCTTGAATGCTTCTATTTTATATTTGGGTTCCTGTAAATTATTTCCCATTGTCTTCTAAAACGAATGTTTCTTGGCAGTGCCAGTAACCAAAATACCCATTTCTAGCTCCTGCTGGAAAATCAAGCTAAAAACATATTCTGATGGTTTTGAATTGTTTTTTAAGTGGTCTGTGCTGGTTTAGATGGCTGATCAGCTGGTCTGCCAGCTGGTGGACCTGGTTGGTCAATCTGCTTAAGGCTGTTGGACCCCACATGGACCAACTGCCACTTTAAAAGAACTAGCTTTACCATGTTAAGCTGGTACGATTGATTTTATTCAACATGCAGTTAGAACAAATTGCGTATAGCTTGTTCATAAAATCTCTACCAAAAATAACAAATTGAATTATTAGGATTAATAAATAGATGTTAACAGAATATGAATGGAGGAGCCAACTAGCATTCCTATAGGACAGCATAACACAAAGGCAAAAAAAAGCTATCGGCATAGATTTTTGCTGAAAACCGCTAGTTCCAAAAAGGAGCTATTGAATTGATTAATCGGTAAAACCGATATATCGGTCTACCTCTAGTCCATCCAACATTATATTCCAAGTCTCCTGAAGAAAAATGGTAGCTTTCAACACATAATTTAAAAAATTGGTAATACTTTAGTTTAGGAATCAGAAAGTAATATATATATATATCATAACTAATAATTATACTTCAAAGTTAATGAGATAATTGTACTAGAATTGAGAATATTGCTAATAAAGTGTTTGTGCAGTTTGTGTGTGGATCTTAATCATTTATGTCTGTTTAATTCTGATAAAATACATTATTAAAGCCGCAACAGCGGGCATCTGGAGAGCTGGAGGGATTTGACCCTCCTCTGTTAACCTCTGTCTTGCTTTTCTCTTTCACTGACCCTTGCTCTGTTTGTCAGTCTCTCATCTACTGTACCTTCTTATTATTAACATTCATTCAAACATGTTCTCCACCCCCCCTTTATCTCACCCTGTCCTTTTCTGTCCTTCTTTGTATCCTTTGTATTTGCTCAATCAAGCAGAACTCCATGAATGCTCCCTAATGAGTTCTTAAGAGCCGGAGAACAGAATTCAGACCTGCAATGTTCAGATAAGATAAATATTTTAGACTTTTACTCCCCAATACCAAGCAGGATAGGAGCCAAAACTATTGGTCGAAACTGAAAATTCTGGACACACTACAAACTATAGACTATACTAATTCTACAACCCCAATTCTGAAAAAGTAGTGATTTGTAAATTATATTCACCCTTTGCTATATTGAAAGCACAACAACTACACATATGATGTTTTTGTGACTACACTTGTGGATTTCATTGTTTTTTTATGTACAGTAATTTCAAATCAGATTATTGCAACACTCACCAAAAAAGTTGGGACAGGGGTAGTTTAAGAATAACAATTTGACGAGTTAAAAAAAGACAATATGAAACAGGAGATGTTAAAGAGGTGAGGCAATCGTGACAATATATAAAGCCTCCAAAACAGCCTAGTCCTTCAAGAGCAAGGACCAATCGATACTTGCCAATTTGCAAACAGATGCTTCAGCAAATAATCCAGCACTTTAAGAACAATGTTCCCCAAAGACAAATTGGAAGTATTTTGGGCATTTCACCCTCTACAGTGCACAATATAGTGAAAAGATTCAAGGAATCTGGTCAAATATCGGTGCGTAAAGGACAAGACGAAAACCACTTCTGAATGAACGTGATCTCTGATCCCTCAGACATCACTGTCTTAAAAAACATCATTCATCTGTAATGGATATCATGAACATGGGCTTGGGATAACTTGAGTAAACCTTTGTTAGTCAACACCATTCGCCACTGCATCTACAGATGGATGCAAAGCAGAAGCCCTACATCATCACTGTCCAGAAGCACCGCTGACTTCTCTGGGCTCGGTCTCATCTTAGATGGTAAGTAGAACAGTGGAACCGTGTTTTTTGGTCTGATGAGTCCACATTTCAAATAGTTTTTAAAAAACACAGCCGTAGTGTTCTCCAGGCCAAAGAGGAAAGAGCTGTTATCAGCGTCATGTCCACAAGTCAGTGTCTGTATGGGCCAGGGGTGTGTCATAGCCCATGGCATGGGTAACTCACACATCTGTGAGGGCACCATTAATGCAGACAGATATGCAAACATTTTGGAGCAGCATATACTGCCATCCAGTACCAGAAAAGATTCCAGGGATGTCCCAGAATTTTCAGCAGGACAACTTCAAACCACGTACTGGCCGAATAAGCAGAGTGCTGGTGCTAGATTGGCCTGACTGCAGTCCTGACCATCTCCTATTGAGAATGTGTGGTGCATTATGAAGTGCACAATACGGCAATGAAGATCACGTACAATTGTGCTGCTTTACACCTGCATAATTGATGAATGGGGGAAAATTCCAATTTCTAAATGTAACTAACTAACTAAGCCCAAATGCTTAATAAGTGTTATTAGAAGAAATGGTGATGTTACACGATGGTAAACACTCGACTGTCCCAACTCTTTTTGGAGCATGTTGCAATCATCTGATTTAAATGACTGTACATTAAAAAACAACAACAACAATGAAATTCACAAGGTAAAAACATCATATCATGTTTAGTTGAAGTGCTTTCAATATAGCAAATGGTGAATATAATTTACAAATCACTCCTGTTTGTTTTTATTAGAATTTCTCATACTGTCCCAACATTTTTGGAATTGGGGTTGTATTAATTTTATAATATTTAAATACTTTATCAATATAAACATTTAGAAAACAATTTAAACATGCTTTTCTGGCAACATTTTCCTGTTATTTACATTAAATCCAATTAAACCAGTATAATATAATTTGTATCCTGCTTCTCACTGCTGAAAAGACCAGCAACAAACTATTGATCAAAAACCGAAAATTTCAGTCTGAGAAATTTCCGTTCATCCCGAATAACTGAAATGAAATATGATGCAGAACAGCAATATGTTGGTGACAGATTCAGGAAATTTGAGATGAAGTTTGAAGGTGTTTTTGAGTGTGTTTTGGTAACAGCTTACAAGTACGAATTTTCATAAAAACTTCATACCGGCTGCTAAACACCTTCTTACTGTCACTGGTCTATGTCATTGTTATGTGTTACCTGGAGCTTGGTCTACATGATCACACAGGCGTGCAGTCCCTCACAAAAAATCTGAAGTTTTGACAAACTCGCAGCAAACTTGCCACATATATCCCACTCATTATTTTCACATGCAAACAAGCTTGCGATTTGGTGCAAATGTTTACCAAAACTTTGCAGCTCTTCAAGCAAAACAAGTTTGCAGAAAGTTTGCATGAACTATCGTTTTTTTTTTTAAGAGGAGTATTAGCGAGCTGGCTCAAACTTACCAACATCTGTACGATCGTTCACGTTGAGATGTTTTCCAAGAACATGTGATTTTATTTGGTTCATTAGTAAACGAAAGGAATTAAATCAACTCAAATACTCTCAACTGCTCATTCACTCTGTTGTTTGATATGCTGCTTCACTCATGTGCCATCTGCTGCCTTTTATACACCCATCTTTACAGCTGTATCAGTGTCACCTTAAACTACAATAACCAGTGCATATTATGGCTGTATGTATGTTAGCGCATTAGCGCCAAGAATGCAGAATGTATACAAGACCACAATATATATATCCCTTTAAGTCATCAAGTAATTAAAACAGCTTCTTTAATTGTTCTCGTGTGAATTCTATTCAAAAATGTGTTCATTTTCAGTTCATGTTAGTTCATGTTACATCTTATACGTCCTCATATTTAAATGCTCCTCTAAGCATGGTCAGTGTCTAAATGTTTGCAAACCGTGTACCGTTGCTCAGCTCTTTCAAACTTTGTTGTGGCCTGAGTGAAAAACTAAGAAGAACTTCGAAGAACTAAGTATACCGGGATATTTACAGTACTTTAGCTGAAGTTTTAAGAAACATATTTTAACATATGTATGCTGTATGAGTGCTTATGCATAATGCAGTATTGTCTTGCTAATGTGCTCAATGGAGCAATATTGATATCACTCAACGTTTGGACTTGATATAAGATAACTAAGTAATATCTTGACAAGTTAAGGGGTGTAAACAAATCAGAGCTCCACTAGTACAGATTATAATTCTTTACATTTACATTATATATATATATATATATATATATGGGGTTATTAAGAAGCCATGATGGATAGCAGCTAATGCAGGCAAATTTGGCCAGGACAACAGGGTTACACCCCTACTCTTTATGATAAATGCCCTGGGATTATTAATGACCACAGAGAGTCAGCATCTCAATTTAATGTCTCACCTGCAATACGGTGCCCTTTTTACAATATGGCATCTGTGGGGCACTAGGACCCACAAAGACTCCCTAATACCTCTTCCAGCAGCAACCATAGTTTTCCCCAGGAGGTCTCCCATCCATGTACTAGCTAGGCTTAACCCTGCTTAGCTTCAGTGGGTAACCAGGCGTGAGCTGCTGGGTGATATACTGCTGGTGAACTCACTAATTCACTGCTATACTGTTAAACCTAGTGTCTGTTTCACTCAAAAATGTCCTTGCATATTGTCTCCACAAATCAATACATCACCTTTTATGTATCATTTTGAAGGTCATTCGGAATTTGAATTACAGATCAGGTCTAGAGATTCTGCTAAACCAGCTACATGGTTTACATGGTTCCTAACTGGTCTAAACTGGTCATTTATAGTGATTTGCTGCTCCAAGCTGACTACCAGCTTGTGGGGCTGAAGTTAAACTGGCAGACCATCTTGATCAATCTAGTTAAAGCAGGGAGACAATGTTGGACCAGCAACGACCTCCCCCCAACTTCATGTTTCAATAGCTGCACTGGAACATTATGTATCGCAAAAAGCACTCTACAAATAAAATAAATTTCAAATAATCGCAATATTGCTCTATCATGGCCAAGACAAGACCCTCAGGGACAAAGCAAAAAAGGAGGGAATGAAAAAGTCATTGTTAGTCAACAACAAGGAAAGGCATTTCCTTCAAGCTCTCTCTTTTCCTCTACAGTTTGTGTCTCTCAAGGTTTTGCCTGTCTCTGTGCGGTGTGAATGTTTTTTCTTTGTATTAATGCTATGCACAACAAACACACACACACACACACACACACACACACGCGTGAACAGATGGAGATTGTAGGATTAGTGTGTTCTGCAGAGTTAAAGTCAAGCTGCTTTCTATCCCACCCACTCTTCTTTGATATGGGTAATTGCAGCATTTGCTGTGGTCCCACTGGAGTCACATATGTCTCGCGCAGTTAAGTGCTGACAACAGCAAGCTCTTAGCATCCGGCTAAGGGATTTAAATGAAGATTTAATAAGTGACCCCAAGATGTATTTGGACTCTGAGAGTGCTTACACACTAGGGAAAGCTCAGAGGGAGCATTTGGGACATGGGAGTGTGAAAGGTCCGTTTGGATGTCGTGTACCACACAGGGAAGAGGCGTCAAATATAGTGATAGCTAGTTAAAATATATCTTAATGACAATGTACCAGTAAACACTGAAACTCTTCTCCAGGCTCTCTCTCCTTAATTACTACCTTTTTAGCCTTGACATAGAAAGATAATAGAGGATGGACAATGAATACACCACATGTTTGAGTTTGTCCTTCATGTTTTTTTTACATGTGTGTATCCCTGAGGGGGTGACGGAGAGGTCGGAAGAGGGGCGCAACATTTTTTTCAAGGTTGAACTTTTTATTGACTTCAGATAGGGTTTAGTACTGAAGTACTGAGCAAATATACATGAGCCTCATGTGAACTGTAAACATAATTAGAAAATGTAACATCTATATGCTTAATATCCTTTAGAAAATATGAATAAGTTCATATATGAGTCGTTCACAATTACCTTCCGTCTCCATGGCGTTATCTCTGCTTTAAAAAAAAAAAACGCGTTCCCTCTCCCTCTGCGTTTTCTTTTTTATAGGGAGAGGCGGAGCATAGCCTGCCTTTTGAAATAGCTGCCAGTGCAGCCACGGGTCAGATCGACAGTGATAACCAGTACCACAACTCCATATAATACACATATTACGCAGTTTGCATAGGGCACCAACTCCCCAGGGGGCACCATATTACCCTAGGGAGGCAACACAAACTCCACCGACTGCCCTTATTCGCACGTTATACGTTATTCAAGGACCCGCTAGCAGTCGCAGAACATATCTATCTATCTATCTATCTATCTATCTATCTATCTATCTGTCTGTCTGTCTGTCTGTCTCTAAAAAACAGATAAAGGTATAGATAGTCATTATACCTCCACAAATATGTGCATATGCTTGGACAGGGTTTGGGTGGGGTCGGGGGGTGGTTGGTATATGATTGGAGAGACTTGAGGGGGACAAGTTCCAAAACATTGAAAACCCCTGAATTATATAAAAAAATCATGCATTCAAAAATTAACGCAGTTAATCTCACCAACCATAATAAAGAATTTAACTACCTTGAGTAATTCAAGCATCAAGTGCGACCTCCGTGTTTTTGCAAGTCTCATTCAGCAGGGGGAAGTAAGTGCAGCTCCAGATGTGCAGGGAACACGCAGCTGTTTAAACAACAAACATCTGTTCAAAAAGACAGTAAGAAGGAACAATGTGCAGCGGTCTCAAGATGCGTTTTTTTTTTTTTTTTTTAAATTGCAGAAAACCAATGAAACGCAACACACAGTGAGATGCACCAAAATGCTAGTCCTGCAAGTGCATCCCCTCTCAGACAGATTAAGGAATTATGATATAAAATGGATCGCTGTGGACTGTAGGTCGTGATAGACTTATGTTCAATGATAAAAAACATTCTAAATTACATTTTTGTATTGTCTAATCAATGCTTTACTTCTCTGCCACAATAATGTAATTTCTTTAAATGATCTGATATTATTAAATGATTATAAATAATATTTGTATTATATATTATACAGGATTTCTAATAATTTTAATTATTATATATTGAAATATTGTTTATATATTGATTATCATATATGATCTTTTGTCAGAAAATATTGATTATATGCAATTAATTTGTTAACAAGGTTCGAGGAATGAGGAAGCGGGAGATGGCGAATCCAACTCGAAGGTAAATTTATTAACAACACAAAACACGTTCGCTTAACAGCATAACGGTAAGCTTCGCATATAAACGCTCTGGGAATGGCAGCTGCTAACACACGTGACTTGTCCCTCACTCTGAGGTCTGGCCCCCTTTTTATTTCCCCGTCTCTCACTGCAAACATAGAAACAGCGATTACCAGCAATTCATCTCAGGTGAAAACCCTTACCGCTTCCTCTCTCCCCAGACGAATGCTCGACCATGCCCTCACCTCCACAATTTGATTAAAACTTAACTGACAGTCTTACAAAATAGCAAAATCTATTTATTTTAAAGATAGCATATGCACACAATTCAACAAAACATTTCACAATCAAAAGTTTATGTTTTAAATCATTAAACAATAGAAATATTGACACTGATATCAAATTGTTGAGTCCTCTCATTCTCTCCTCTCTGTATCGGCAGCTGCAATGGCTGGTTGCTTGGCAACCATATCTCTGCACAAAGACGGTCCCTAGCTGGGATGAACTAGTCTGCCAGTCGGCGCGTCCTTCCGGAGGTGTGATTGTGAATGTGTGAGCGTGTGTGCGGGGGTTATTGAGTTTACAGTATGTATGAGCTAACACGCTTACAGCTACATGTGGGTTCTGATGCGTATCAAGCATGCAGTCACTCTCTCTTTGCTGCACTCTGCACCACCTGCAATAATTAACACACACACCAATATATTAGTGATATGTTGAAGCTAGATGTCTGAAGAAAATGTGAGGGGGTTTTGATCGTGGAAAATCACCACCATGATTTTAGAGTGTTTCTAAGCTGTTACGAAGGTGTTCTGAGTGATATGGTTTTCTGATGTCATTCGTGACCTTTAACGCTTCTGGATGAGTTTTACTTTATATTTAGTACTTAGAAGTTTTGTATTTTAATACTTTTATAATACATTAATTCAAATAAATGGCAGTATGAGTTTTCAATTGACTTTCCCTTGATTAGACATGATTTTCTAAGGGGCATAATTATTCTGTCCCCCAAACATCCCCGCACCCCATCATTCCGATAACACTCCAGAATAATGCTGACAGAAAGAGAAAGAGAAGGGGCCATTTTGTTTCTCTTCCCCTGTATTTGCCTGCAGTCTTGTGGCTGTGCAGTACAACCCCATAAATCTCCTGCCCCCCGTGTACTACTAATATCACACCTCACAGCCGAGACATGTTTAGTGTACCACACCTCTCATTTCTGCATCCAAACAGAGGTTTTCTTTAGCAATGAAACTCTGGTTTTTAAAAATGGATTGCCGGTGGTTTAGACAGTTCCCAAAGATGTCCTTTTATTAACCAAATGTTGGACATTTAGTCAGTACCTCGAACAGGTGCTCTAGTTTGATCTCATTCCTGTACTTGTTTTAAGATTTCAGGTCAATTTTATATTGTTTTATTTGCAATACATTTCAAAAAGGTTGTACATGTTAACATTCGTTTGTACAGCAGATATCATGAACTAACAAAGTTGAACAGCAGTTGTCAATCTAGGTAAATCTAATATTTTTTCACGTGAATTTAAATTAATTTAATTTAATAATTTAACTTAATTTAATTATTTAACTAATAATACAAAGTAATGTTTAACATCTGTTTTCAGTCTTGGTATATCTCAATTTATAAATATATTATTGTTCATTGTTTGTTCATGTTAGTTCATAATGCAGAAACATAATGAATATTCTTGTAATTTAATTTAATTTAATTTTCAATTTTTGAATAAGTTTGTACAGTATATGCTAACATTATACATTAGGTATCATGAGCTAATAATGCACAATTATGTTTATCAGTATTTATCAATATTTATTCTTCATTGTTTGTTCATGTTGCATAAATGTAAGAATTTTTTATTGATTTTATTTGCAATAATTTACAATAAGGTTGTCTATGTTAACTATAGTGTATAGATTAGGTATCATGACATTACAATGAACAATAAAATCTTGGTTAATCGTAATTTATAAATATATTATTGTTTGTTCATGTTAGTTCATAATGCATTAACATAATTAATAATTGTATTTTATTGGCAACACTTTACAACACGGTTAACTTGTTAACTTTAGTTTATACATATCATGTATAATGGTATCATGGGCTAACAATGAGCAATAATGTTTGAACAGCAGTTATTAATCTTTATTATTTATATATATATATATAATTTATAAATATATATTATACATATATATTGTGTGTTCATGCAAGTTCAGCCTAAACTTCTTTTATTACATTTTTTTTTATATGATATTTTAAACATTATTTAATATTTTAAACATTATTTTTTTTTTTATTTACTACATTATTATGTTGTGAAATGAAATGTGATGTTTTATTTTTCATTGAGACAAACAGATATATCTCTGCTGAAGTCCACTACCAAACTCCAGTATGGTTCGCTCTCTTTGTCCGGCGAGTGATTGGTATTCCATTATTTCGTTCTGTAACTTGTGTGTGCTCTACAAAGCTAAGATATCTCTCTCTGTCTACACCAATGCTGTAAGTGTGGTTAGGGGAGGGGTGGATGCGGTTACCTCCAGAGGCTGTGGAAGACAAAATGTCCTATATTAATATTCAGCACACCTTTTTTGCTGCTAGAAACAAAACTACGATAGAACCTTATTAATATGCAGATGATCTCACTCGCAGCCAATCAGATTCTTTCATTTCCTCACACATGCCCTTATCTGTCAAGCTATTCAAAAGGATTTTTGTCTTTCCTTTTCTTTTTTTTTTTGCTGAGTGAGCGGGCTATAGAGTGCGAGTAATCAAGGAGGATGTTGCTATGGTTACAATGAATCTGCAGGGCGAGTGATGGACCTCAGTGGTTGCCGTGACAATAGTGCTGCAGGAATACGCTGAGTGGGCGCATTATGTTGAGCTTGACAAGGCCTGATATGTGATGGGCAAGGACCCTTCCACTGTATCACACACAGTACACACTCAGATTACACACTTTACTGTATATTACATACTGCAGCATGGACCGCTGCCAACTACACCCCACAGTACCTCCCTTACACTACATGCAAATAACACAAACCAACTATGTGTACCCCCCCCCCCCCCAAAAAAAACCCCACCAATTAAATTGTCAACATTTACATGCATTTATTTAAAACCGGGGTTGGTGAACCTCTTCGGTTTCGGTTTAGGCACATGTCTTAAAGTGTTGGCTTCAAAAAGCTACTGAACATATTTTCAATAGAAGGGCATGTTGTCACACTATAGGGGGTCAATTTCACAATGGGAAACTGCCGTTAAATAGCTATAAAATATATGCTTGGAAAAAAAGAAAAAATAATAACCACAAACATAACCACAAAAAAAATATTCAACTATTGTTTGGCCAACAGAAATTGTCATTCACATATTATTGCAACATATTAAGTATATGGCATAATATGTAGTCCTAAAATGTGTAGTTTGGTAGTGTAATGTTCAAGTTTGTTACAAATGTAGTTTTACATTTTTTAGCCATCAACCATTTCAAAAATGTTACATTAGAATTTTAGTTTGTAGGATATGATTCACACAAATGCATGATGCGTGTTACTTAGTTCCCCGTCTGTCGCTCACTTCAACGTTGTGTCGAAGAATTGACGCTAGGGGTCTCTCGTGAGAGCCTCGTGCATCTCTGAACTTGAGAAAAGGCCAATGAGAAATCGGCAGACAGAATTGGCATGTCCCGCCCCCGGACATATGGGTATAAAGGGAGGGAAATGCGTCTGTCCGTTCAGAAATCAGTGATCAGCAAGCTGCGATTCACAAGACTGTTCACTTAATCTCTAAGAGCGTATGCTGTTGGATCTACGGCGCATATCAGCGGCTTTCTCCTTCTCTGCACAGTAGTGCAGCTTTGCCCCTGGGCGCTTCGACAGCGCTTTTAAAAGAGAATATTTTCCTAAAAGAGTTTATTTCTCTAAAAGAGCAATACACAGCTGGTGTTGAACATCCTTTTCATGACGCGTCTTTTTAAAGATGTCTTTCCGCCCCTGTGTAGTTCCTGGATGCGGTTGATTTCTCTCCACTTCTGACGGTCATAAGAGCTGCCTCGTGTGCCTGGGCTGCGATCACACGCAGGCAGCGTTTTATGAATGGTTCATGTTCTCTGTGTGAGCCATGGCAACGTTGCGGTCGTGGCTTTCTTACCTCACGAGAGAAAGCCGCTTCAGCCACTTCAGCCGCCCCCCGCGCCTCGCCTCCTTCCTACGGGATTGGGGCCGGCGTGGTTGTTGATGAAGGCGATTTGGGGCTCGGTTTCGCTAGACCCCTAGTGTCGAGGTTACAATAGTAATCTAGACATTTTTACATATGTTTTTTTTCTTTCTTCAGTTTAATTACAAGAGCTACCACACAAGCTGATCACATTGGAATACGTGTGTAAATGTAGGTGGGTCTGTAATACGAGCATTACAATTTATTTGAATAGTTTTTCAAATGATGCGCAATCGTAAAAGTGTTTTGATGTCATAAAATAGTAGTGAGTAATAGTACGAACAATAAGTGTTTATGAAGTCATATTCAGCCATTGTTGTCGTGATTTGTATAAAGGAGAATAAAACGCGAGTTATTGTAGCGCCTGCGATGAAGCAGAGAACGCGGCACGTAAAAGTCAGCTTGCAAAAATGTAGTTATAGTAACGTTCATTCTATGAGACTAGGTTGCAGCTTTCATTAGAAATGCAGCAAAGACATTATAAATATACAACAAGTAAATCTATATATTACATATCAATCATGTGTATTTCAGTTTCAATAAAAAAAATTATAAAAACAGTATAAAAATAAAAAGCGAATAGAAAATATAAATATATATAGAAATATACAATAAGACAATATACTGTGTATATATATATATATATATATATATATATATACACACACACATACACATATATACATACGTATGTAATTTGCAGATACAGATGCAGTTATGTGCAATCTTTCAAGGCAGAAATGCTCAGTTTTCATGTTTTCTTGGGTAAAAGAAGGGGTCAGTGTTCTTCTGTGTCGAATGAGGTCAATTGTGACATTCCCTGAGAGTATGTAAGGCATTCTGTTTTTGTTTGCTGTAATGGTGTAGTTAGTTTGTATGTCTGCTGTATGTTTTCATTCTATTCAATCGGCATTACAGAGACAGACCAGAGAGATGAATAGGTCAGTGCTATAATCATTTTATAATGATCTCAAACTCTACACTCTCTATATCTAGTGTTTCAATTGGTGCACCCTTTTGCTGTGTGTTTAGTAATTAATGATCCTTTATGAGCCTTGTCCACACATTAAAGCACATCTTTTTTATTTGTCTAATAACAGAAGCAGTATTCCAATTGACAGAGTTTAGGTGTGTGTAACAATTCGGGAAAGGAGGAAGCTGGGACCGGCTTGACAAAACACGTAGACATTTATTGTTACACTCTTCAGGGTCACACAATAAGGCTTTTCAGCGAATCATTCACCACACGTGCTGCTTTTCAGCAGACATGTTCAAGACAACATCACACACAAAGACATCGCTCATGCAACTCTCTCTCTCCATCTGCTGCTGTCTGCTCTCCTCAAATACTCCGAGTGTGAGACCGGTGTGGCACACAGGTGGAACTCATTCGCCACTTATCTTCCCGGCCTCGCTCGGCCCCGCCCTGCTCGCCACAGTGTGGTACCATCAAAGCCCAAGGTTAAATAATTAAAGATATTTTCTTTTTGCTCGATCATGAAATTGATTGATTGCACTCTCAGTCTTATATTGTTATATATTGTTTGTGAACATTTTTGTTCTGGTCATGTGTTTGGTCACAGGAAGGTCTGGATTGTGTCATAATGTTGACATCACATTAAACAAGCATTACTCCTTCAACAAACAACTCAACAAACAAAAGACATCATTTATCATCGACAGTATGCCTTAAGTGACAATACAGATGACATATGAATATGGTAAAGAGGTTTCAGTCTCTTTATCTGTGTTATGAGGCATTTTTGACGGCTTTGCCTTTTAGCTTGTGGTTTGCAAATTAGCATTGTATTTCACATTTACAACTTTTTCAGGTGGGTGCACCTTCCATTGACAGGGGGAACATTTTGTTAGGGTTAGGGTCATGATGATACAACTTAATAATTTATATCACTTGTGCTTTGGGGGACATAGAGATCATTTGGGGGTGGGGGGTTTTAGGGGCACCAGAACTGCCAAACAACATCAGGGTATGGTGTTAAAAGGAAAACAACTATTGAAAAATCGGAAAAGCCATATAAAGGTATGGAAAGTAGGACATGGAAAATATTCATAACACCTGACACCAACATGTGAAATACTGACATAATTTATTTATAGATATAAAACTAAAACCTGATGTAAACGGCATTGTGTCTCTTCTGACCACATGGGGTCGGATCACCAAATATGAATGTAAATACCAGGTGTAAAGAGGCCCTTACAGATATTGTTGTCGTAACTTTCTGCCAAGATCGAAGAATTCACGTTATATGTTAATGTGTGCTCTTTTCATATAAAAGACTAGATACAAACATGACCACTAAACTCAATAAAATGCAAAAATTATTTAACCCTTAAATCAGGGTTCTTCATCTAATTTCTTGTGGGGACCAGATTATCCAGATGAAAACATGACAGGGGTGTAATATGTATGTGTACTCGCAAATGGGATACTTATAATTCACCATGGTTGTATGTACACGATATAGTTGAAAATTGAATGATTATAGTGTTTGTTTTGCAATAAACAGAATGTATTTTTTCTGTGATAGTAAACTTATATACATAGATATTAAAAATAAGATTTATGGAAGTGCAAATATATATTGCAGCACAATTACATTAGAGGTCGAGCGATGGTGGATTTTGCCGATACTGATAACTAATTAATCGACGATAACAAATTAATCGACCGATAGTTTTTAAAATTGATACATTTACAATTTTATAAATATAGAATTTATAGAAAAATATATTTATACATTCATTTAAATTTTCATTGAATTATTCTTAGACTTTCCTTACTATGAAGAGCACGGACATAGTGCTACAAGTGTCCAACATGGGAAAAAAATTATAAATATTATGCAACCAAAATACTACTAATATCAATATTAAACGTTTTTAGATTTGGTGCATAACGCAGGACTTTTATATATATAAACAAGCCCGATAAACACTGAGGACTCTTATTTTGAAATGTCGGTGCTTCCAACATCACAGTTAATAAAGATGATAAATAAACATTCAATAATGTCTATGCTTCATATATGTGTTTTTTAGAACAATGCATTGTACTGCAAATTTTAACGAAATTAAGCTTTAATAGCCAGATGAAGGGTTTTATGTGTGTGTATATACTGAATGTACACTTGATCTAATTTAAAACACTTGATCTAATCAAAAGAACAAAACATACCAATAAAAAAAAAAAAAAAAAACAATTTAAATTAAACCATCTAATCAAAATAACAAATGATAATATACAAAAAATAACAAAATAACTTATGAGAGTAAAAATATGGATTAATATCGTCAATTATGACAGATTGAGATACAGCAAATCCACAAGTGTCAGTGATTGTTTTTATTCGACCTCTACAGGATGTCGGTTACTGGCCACAGTGGAATAATGAGAATAATAAACTATCTTGCAAACTATTGGTGTTGATTTTGCCAATAGTTCCAAAAACAACCATTGGCACAGAATAATCAGTGAAACCGATATATCGGTCAACTTCTATATTACATTACTCTGGTCGCTAATGACCCTATACACTTTTGGGAAAAGAGCAATTTTAAAAATTTTGCATTAAATTTCTATTGTTAGACTATTCATAAGAGAAATGATGAGGAATACTAAAGAGTTTCGCGTATAACTCAAAAAAACGGATGAGGTAAAGGGGGTGAAATGAGGTCCCGGGTCACTAAAGACCTGAGGTATGCATTTAAGTGTTAATAGTTTTATACTTATTTCATATTTTGTAAATGCACATCTGTCAAAGTCTGAAGTGTTTTCTATCGGATTGAGTATTTAAGATCCTTGTGATGAACAAAACCGTTGTCAAGAGTTATAAATATCCCTTTTAATGCCTTAGAAGTTTCTCAGCGATTTTTAAAATTTTTGAATTAAAGTAATTTTTATGAACACCAGACTCAAAACGTGTTATTTATTTATATATTTTAGACAATATCTCCGCTTTTGTCTGACATGCTGACTCGTAATCTGGCTAATCCTTCCGTTTTAAGGACACAGCTCATCCTTAAACCACTGAAACTGAAAAATGAGGCTTCCCACATCCATTATCACAGTGTTCAAAGAGAATTATTAGCATCTTCCTCCTCCTGGAAGCTGTGATAAGAGACTCAGCAGAGTGAATAAAGATGACACTCGTTTTTTACTGTCCTTTTTTGTTAGAATCTGTTTCTCTCTCTCTCTCTCTCTGTGCTTATTTTTGGGCAGGATGGAGGATAGCAATTGCCGATTTCACTCTTTGACTTTGTCTCAGGGATTATGTTGGCGATCAGTAGGCACCAACATGGTATCTGTGCTCCTTTTTCTCATTTTCAGCATTGATTGTAAAGGAAAATATGGATAGATTGAGACATGGTATAATTTGGGAAAGAGGATGTGTAAAACTCATGCACACAATCAGCATATTTCACCTCTTGTTTACTGCTTCTGAATTCTAGGCATGATTTCTTCCTTGAATGCTGACTATTTATGTGGTGGGGATGACAGTTCCGCTGTTCATAGGACTTAAAGCACATACAATACAAGTCTAAATGTCATTGAAGTTATATGACATTATTTTCTCAGCCCATCCTAAACCATTTATGCACATTTAGGATAATGGGTCAGAATAATGTCTGCCAATTGTGACTGAGGTATAATACAACAAGTGACCATATTATTAACGTAGTGCAATCAGCCCGTCATGTTGGAAAATTATATTTTTTTGTCTATAGGTTGCCTACTCCATTTGTTTTTGAGGGGCCTGTTTGGGATGGTACTATCTAACAGCAGACAGGGGAAGTGTTCCAAATTTTTTTATTTTTGCAATTCTGTTTGGTGATGATAGTGGCACAGAAATTAAACACTTCAGCTTTTAACATGTCAGATATTTTTGCATTGGCTCCAGCATGTTTACCTTCTCCTGTAGCATAACCAGAAGCGTGTCATGTCACTTGTGTGGGAGACCCAGGAAGTAATCGCATTTGCATAGTCAGTGGTAAGCGCGATTTGGAGGTTGCACCCCCCAACGTTACAGTTTTACACCACCGATGGTTAGGTTTAGGTTTGGGGTTTAGTGTTTGTGTTGGGTGCTACAGTTTAAAAATTATGCATTTCTCATCACTGTATTACTGCATGCACAGCTAAAAACAACTAGCTTCAGATCTCACTTTTGGCGCTCCTCTGTGGACATTTCACATTGAAAATGGAGCTCACATGTGCCCATTCGCCCAACAACTCTTACCGCTTTGGCCACTGGGAGCATCGTTTCTCATTTCACTAAGCACAGACCGATTTTAGCTAAAGAAAAGTCAACCTACTGTTTCTGATTTCACTGTGTTTCATCAGTCTGCAGCTTTAACCATCAAAATATGTTAATTAATGTCTTTTAAATTAAACATATCACGCTGTTTAACCAAAGCTATAGTAGTCAAATTAAACATTTCTCTTTCATGTTTTCAGCTAGCATGCTCAATTCCTAGCCAGCTAAGCTAGCCAATACGAATCACTAAACACAAAGCGAACCGTCATAGGATTTTGTGCTCTCAGCGTTATATTTCATAAATCACATTTTCTTGAATGATACAAAACATTTAAAATCCTATAATTATGTTTATTTGTCAAAGGCTACATGTGTTATTTCACAACAGCATCACCAGAGCCCTTCTAAGGGAAGCCTAAAAGCTTAGCATAAAATAGCACAACGCGGCAGCCCCGTAGACTATCTATGAGCAGTTCACTGCCGAGGAGACAAAAGGCCATTCTTTTTAAATGGATGTCTATAGAGGAGATGCTTCAGTGTGCTGAATAAACTGCTTTTGTGAGGAAACAACAACACTTATTAAATCAAATGCCTGTTTGCTAATCTTCATGTTTTACACTAAACAATCCCTTTTGATTGAACTATGTCTGGAGTTTACTACGATAATATTGCTGTTTTATCAGAGAAGACACGGACAATTTTGCGACAGGTTGGTGTCAGTTTATTGTTCTCCCCATTCATTTGGATGGGATCGAAAAACGGTGACTTACTCTCGAAATACGCTAGTTGACCGTTACACTCTCCTATGATAGAGGTAGTTAGGCATAGGCATAGGATTTTGACAGGGCCTCAAATTTCATGCAACACTATCACTATTATTGTTGCATTCATTTGGACTGCCATCATCATATGCGCTCTTATTCAACATTAATCAGTTGTCGCACAAAGGGACTGCTAAGCAGGACAATTGCAGTAATCCCTAGTAAAGACCTGGGTGGAAATTTAATTATTTTAATGGAAAATCTCCTAATGAAAAAATTAATTACATCTAATTTGATTTTGGAAAGGTGTGCCATTCATTCCAAATGACCAGTATTAATGTTTGTCAGTAATATAAGCACTGAAACACAATAAATATTTGGGCTTGATGAAATATTTCCACACCTCTTTTCAGACAGTGTTCAGACAATAGTTCTTGACTGCTGTTCTGAGAGGGAGTGTGTGTGCAGTGGTTTTCAGAATGACGCTGACAGGTTATTAAAGTGATTGTCAAGATGTTACGCTTCAATCACTCTGCTTAAGTATGCATGCCGGAGAAATCACTATAAATTCTATTTGTCTTCGTTTTTGAATGCCCGAGGCTCTTTCTTTCTTTCTTTCTTGCTCTGTCTCTAAATGCATTCAAACATTTATTGGTGTTTGCTAACGCTAAGGCAATAGTATTCATTTACTTTTACTCATTCTTAGGGTTAGGGATTTGAACAACCCCAAGTATTGAACTTTGGCATGCAACTCATCTCATGCATTAGATGAATACTTCAAATTATTATTTATTGAGGAGTGATGTGCTATTAAATTTCTAAGTGATTGGAATTATCATTTTCACCTTGGGATGGGAGGGGGGGGGGGGGTTGATTATTGAGGGGGTTTTAATTACATAGTTTTGGAGACACCATTACTCAATTCAACAGAGGGAACAAGTTTACTCAATCAATTTAAGTCAACTTATGATGGTGTTCAGTGCACATAGCAATGTACTAAAACCCACTCAGGCCATCTTATCAACCACATATTGTAGCAATGCCCTTGAAAACACCCTAGCATTGTGGTACCGCTCATTTTCTTTCTTCAGAAAATGTAAAAATCCTGTTTCTTATCTGTTCCCACTCTCTCTCCAATTCCTTCTTCTTTGTTCGTTTTTTGTCTCTCACCTTCTTTGCCTTTGTGTACTTTTTTTCCCGCACCCACTTTGCATGTGCCACTTTTATACACCACTCGCACAAACACACACACAGCTTACTGGGTTATTGGGTTAGTGGTTTCCGTGGCTTCTCTTTAATTGTTCTCTTTAAAGAAAGGGCAGACATTAATTAGCGTGATTGCTGGAGGCGATACCACATACGAGAGTGAGAGAGGGTAGAAAAATCATTCATGTTCTTTACAAAATTAATAGCAGCATAAACACTTCAGACAGTCGCCACCCACCTCCAAAAGATATCGAGCTCCCAGGGGAGGAATGAAGGCTGTCATACATTTTCATTTCTTTTGTCTTGGCTGTACAGACCTCGTTTCTAATAGTGAGGTATAAAACAAGTACACTTGACATATTATTGTCTAGACACTATGGCATTAGGTGTATCGTGGACTTATTTAGTACTCCTTTTGAACCTCTAAACGCCTTTATTTTTCTGTGTTCACATAAAAATGAAAATTGTGTCATCATTTAATCACCCTCATGTCATTCCAAACCTTCTTCCGTTGAACAAAAAAGGAGAAGCTTTGAAAATGCAATAAACGCGAATGGTGATCACGACTGCCAAGATTATAAAGGCTAGATTTTGAGTGAATAACAATTTACATTTCTGTATGTTCTTTACACAAAGCTATCACATGGCTTCAGAAATCTTGGAATATAGGGCATGAGTCATGTGGACTACTTTTATGATGCATTTTGAGAGCATTTTTTTAAATCTTTTTTGGAGCTTGACAGCCCCTGGGTTACTTTGGGTTGGATTTATCATTTTTGTTGATTGAACTATATTTCCGACTAACCACTTCTATCCAAAGCAATCTGAGATGGCGCACTATGAGAGTTTTCTATGTAAACCCCTCTGTGGAGTGGAGGGGGCAGGGCCGGGCTGGAATGTTGCACGCCCGGTCCCCAATCAGTCTGATGGGGCGCGCGAGGGATAAAGGCGGCCGGTGACGATGGTTCGAGAGAGAGAGCTCATTCCCGGACATGTCCGTTGTGTGTATGTTTGTGGTTTTTGCTTCAGTTTTATATTAAAATATTATTTATGTTGACAAGCCGGTTCTCGCCTCCTCCTTGCCCATCATAACCCCATGTTACATTGGACTCAAAATACAAACACATAAGACAACGGATATGTCCGTGAATGATCTCTCTCTCACGCCCGTCTTCCACGGTTGGCCTTTAACCCTCTTGGATGCTTGATTAGCCTAATACACGACCGGGCGTGTTGAGTCACGAACCGGCCCCGCCCTCCACCGTGCCACACCCTCCTTCTACCCAGCACCACTTCTCTAAATCTGCCTCAATGGAATTGTATGTATGTCTAATTATGCAGCAATAGCATGCCCTACATACTGAATACAGTCTTCGTACTTGCTCTACAGAAGCAGCAGCATAAGCAAATCTCATCTTCCGAGCCAGCAATTATTTTTACCATCGGCCAATAACAATCATTGTCTGAAAATGACAGAGAGGGACCCCTCTCCCCCAGAAATAAAAAATTACTGCAGGGGGGACACCTCTCCCCCAGAAATAAAAAATGACTGTAAAAATAAGAGTTTTGCACTGGGGCCCGTAAGATTCAAGTTACACCACTGGTTGGTGCTGAATACACACACACCGTAATTTACAACATGCCTGCATGCATTGCTTCCCAAGAGACAAGAACAAAGCAAAGCTAATCAATTCATTATCATTAATTAACATTAAGCATCGTTTTATCAGATCGCATGCATGATTTTTTATGCATGATACACATCTTAATCTGTAAATCTAAAATCTCATTTTATAACTCAGATGGAATTATTTAAATTTATCAGATGACTGTAGATAGCAAGTTGTCGGGAAGTTTTGAGTGACAGGTTCATAATCCAGCGATAATTCTTTGTTGACTCATTGATACACTGGGACACAAACTTAGAGTTTGACTTCTTATCATGCTATAGTATTTATATAGAAAAATAGATGACAGAAGAAGAATTATTTAAGTAAAATCTAATGTTGTGATTAGGGTTGTGCGGCTTACCGGTACTAACGAAATATCACGATAACAAAAACAATTGAAATTGTACGATATTATCTTGTTGTTAATTTCGGTACCATATTAAAGTATACTACCATTAGCAAAAAGTAATGTAATGTGAGAGTTTTGAGATTAAATCAAAGACAATTTGAAAATAATAATAAAAATGCTTCTATAAGGCCAAGTGTGATCATTAAACAGCAGAAGGATGTAATTTAAATCAATAATATACAGTCACATGCACTAAACGCTACAGAATGTACAAGAGGAGCCTCTCTGCCTTTTCATCTTCTTCACACTCACACACGTTTTATGGGGACTTTCCATAGACATAATGGTTTTTATACTGTACAAACTTTATATTCTATCCCCTAAACCTAGCCCTAAACCTAACCCTCTCATAAAACTTTCTGCATTTTTACATTTTCAAAAAATATAATTTAGTATGATTTATAAGCTGTTTTGGACCAACAAATTGTTCCCACAACATCAACAATTTCGGGTTTTACTATCCTTATGGGGACATTTGGTCCCCACAAAGTGATAAATACACACACACACACGCTGGTGCGGCTATCCTTATGAGGACTCTCCATAGACATAATGACTCTATCCCCTAACACTAACCCTACTAAAATCTAATCCTCACAAAAAACGTTCTGAATTTATACATTTTTAAAAAACATAATTTAGTATATTATTTGTATTATGGAGACACTAGAAATGTCCTCATAAACCACATTTATAGCATAATATCCTTGTAATTATCAGTTTGTAACCTAAAATGTTGTCCCCGTAAACCACACACACACAGTCACGAACACACACACAAATGCAACACAAATTACTAATGCTTGATTTTCATGCAGTGTGTCCAATAGTATCCATCTGCAGAGCCACAGATCAGTGTGATCAGGGTATAAATGGCTGTGAACTCTAATGAACATTTTCTCCATTGCAGCTTGGAGATTTCAGCTCGCAAGTAACTAACATATGACAGGTTAAGCCAATCATCTCGCATGGTGTGATCGGTCCTATGACTTGTAATCGGGGAGCCAATCAACTTGTGTCTCTCTCGTCTAACATTTAAATGACTCAGTTTTGCAGATAAGCTGGTTTCTTCTACAGCAAGCAAGAGTTTTTTCTCTGGAAATGCTATTTGCTCAGGTTGTTTATTGGGGGTTTCCTTCTATCAGCTTACATGGTAAGGTCTGCTTCAGAGCAGCAGCAGTACACAAGTCTTGGCCTAGATCTGCTTGGTTTAGGGGTTGTGTTTTGTGTTTGTATACATGTGTTCATGCAGCTTCCCAGCTTTGTTTGGGGGATCATTTGTTATGGGTATTTGTGCAATTTTGTCTCATTGTGCAGCAGCAGCAACAGCAGCAGCATGTCCACGTGCTAACTCAGTATAAATGTGTATTTTCTAGCAGTAGCAAGTCTACATACTTGCTTTGCAGCAGCACCATACCCACATTCACATGCTAATTCTTTCAGAGAGTTGTCATGACTTGGATAGATTTTATAAATTTGTATCTGATTTGCTACTTTTCTATGAATTGGTTCAGATTTACAAAATCATTTGAAATTCAAGGCAGGTATTAATGCATGTGAGGAGACAGGAGTGGTACAGTAGCAAGAAACCTTTTTTTTTTGGTCACTCATCCCAACCCCTGCTGCCTCCAGAACAAACAGAAGCACAGTAAGTGGGTGAATGTTTTAAAGGAGTGTGATAGTGTGGTCAAGGACATCATGATCAAAGTGTGTGAACACAATACACATTTATTCTCCTCAACAACAATATATTGTCATTCGTGCATTTAATGATAGAAAAAAATAGATGGTTTTATTTGAATTAGTCTTTTATGTTGCCACAGATCAACCTGACACTCCTAGTACTAATATCCTACCATCCCTCTTCCCTGAGTACTGATCACCTGCACCTGCCTCATCACTGCATTAATTAGCTCCACTACATAAAAGCCTGATTCTCCTTTCACTCTTCGTCTGGTCTTTGTTCTGAATACAGAATCAACATGCCTGTTATTGCTGAAAGCCTCGCCGAAGACATTGCTGTTTTCTCTCCTTCCCTACTCCAACAATCCACAAGGTTACAGTTATTCACATCTACGTTTGTTAATCTATAACAAGACAAGTGTCTTTTTTTTTTTTTTTAAGATTTACACATTTCAAATATCAAAAAATTATAGACATTTTTTAAACATATACATGTTACAATAAATGTAATTTGTTAAATATATTAAATAAAGTGCAATACATACACTCTGTGACCAGCGTCTGGATGAGAGGTGACATGAGGTGACAGATTAGGGTCAGACAGATATGCGGGTGCACGCGCGTGCACACACACAGAAACTCAGTGTCCAGCCAGTTACAGTGCAGATGCAGTGATTTGTTTTACTAAACCAGTGCTTCTCAGCTGGTTTTGATTCAGGACTCTTGAAGCAAACACTTGATAGATTGGGCATCAAGTGTTGGCTAAACATGGTACCAAAAGGATTTATTGTAGAAAAGTAAACAAAAATATTCATAATATCAAACATTTGATGTTTAAATTACATGATGGAACTGTATTTACCTTTTAGTATGTGTGTGTGTGTGTGTGTGTGTGTGTATGTATATATATATATAAATAATGATAACATCATTATCATACAAGAGACAGAAATGTAAAAATAAATATAAAAATAAATACATGTGGGAATATTTAAATATGGAAATAAATACAGGTGGGTATAAATAAATATATAAATTAATTAATGCATAAATAAATAATAATTAAAACAAAAACAAATGAAAGAATAAAAATAAAAAGAGAAAATAATAAATAAAGGAAAATAAATAAAGGAAAAAAGTCTACAAAAATAAATTCAGGAATAACTTTTATTAAAAACAAATTATATTTGTTTTATCAAGACATTTATTTCTTTATTTATTTTCTTATTATTACATTTATGTATTTATTTATTATTTTTGCAGGTTTTGTCCTCCATAATTTATGGGGTAATTTCCAAATTTTTCACCATCTCAATCCAGCCACACCCTGCGTCAGACATGCTTGTGTAGTGTCTCGGGTTCGTTGTGTCACAAACATAAAATGTTTAGTTCACTGTTTCAAGTTAAATATAGTTTAATACTCAACCTTTAAACAAATCTTGAGATCCCTTAGTTCGCATTTGCGCTCCAAGTGTATTGAACGCAAGAACGTAACGCTTGTTTGGGTTCTGCCTACTGAAGTGTTTTCTTCACTGCATAAAATGTGCGTTGCTCATACAGCTGAAGTTTCACTTACTGCCCTCTGGAGTAAACAGGTGGTACTACAAGCTTGCATTTCTCAGGAATCTTCCTTATTATGGTCCTGGTCCGGGGGGGAATTGCGATTAAATACGTGAATTTTTTTAACACGTTATTTTTTTGTAAAATTATTTGCACTGAATTAACGCTTTAAATCGACAGCCCTAATATATATAAAATTGTATTTTATTTTGTATTTTTTTTTGGATGGTGTCTCTGGGCACAGTTTGCAATTTGTTTGTCTCATGTGGCCTTCTTTAATGGCTCACTTTTATGAGCTTTTCAGACACACACACATTCAAGCCTCTTGAGAGTTCAGAATTTCCATCTAATCAGCACCACACGGGACGGTGGGTTTGGGAGAGAGGTGGCAGGTGCAGGGGGCTGGACTGACACATGATTGACAGGTAGATTGAATGCTTTTGAATGTCAGCTTGGATAATTGACAGAGTCTGTGAGTAAATGTCACACTATTTAAAGCATTAGGGAGGGATAACAAGATTCTGGAGTGTTTTTTTTTTCTTTCTTTTATAACACACAAACCCCGATTAGCTTTGATCTGAGTTTCAGATACATTTATTTAAGCATTTACTTAATTCTGGATATATTGAACTTTGAATCTAATAAAAATTGGATTCAAGTATTACATTACATATATACATACATTTGCTTAAAGTTATTGTTCACCCAAAAATGAACATTCTGTCATCATTTACTCATGCAAATTTCTTTCTTCCATTTAACACAAAAGGAGATATTAGACAGGATGTCCAAGCTGGCTTGTCCCTGGTTAATATTCACTTTTGTTGTATGGACAAGAATCACCAATCCCTACCATGGCCAGGATTCACGAAACTCTTCTAAATAATAATAATAAACAAAATTCTTATAATAAATTATATGAAGGTATCTGGGTTATTCCTACAATTACATTAGTTTTCGGCTTTGAAATTATATTTTCAGAGGTATCTTTGTTTCATCATTAAAGGAACATGTCAAGCTAAATGACTCAACAAATTCAAATGTCCATTGGGTTAGATTGGCAGGGTCAGGGTAAATGTTATCAGGGTGGACAATAACAGGGTGGAAATTCAGTGGTAAAATTAGCCAGTACATGGTCTGTGACCGATATCCAGCTAGCATATTTGTAAACTTATTGAGATGATTCGGTGCGATTACTTTTATTAAACGGCTTGCAAGCTTGTAGTACCACCCGTTTACTCCAGAGGGCAGTAAGTGAAATTTCAGCTGTATGAGCAATGCACAGTTGATACAGTGAAGAAAACAACTCTTTAGCCGGCAGCACAGCACAAACATGCGTTACGTTCTTGCGCTCCAAAAACTTGGAGCTCAAATTCGAACTGAGGGAACTCAAGATGTGTTCTAAATACTAAACTATATTTAACTTGACACTCTGAACTAAAAATTCTATTTTTATGATGCAACGCACCCAAGACACTACACAAGCATCTGTACATTGACGGGTCCTTAAACAAGCCCTCATAATAAATCTCGAACTGATTGACAAATTCACTTGTGAAATGGATTGCTGTGAACTGTATGGCAATGATTGACTTATGATCAATAATATGGTAGTAAACAATACATTGTATTCTAAAGCCACTTTTTGTATTGTCTTATTAATGATTAAATCTACTGCTACAGGAATGTAAAGCATTTTAATTATCTGAATATTTTTTATTATATATATATATATATATATATATATATATATATATATATAATTTTTAAATATTTAAAGATAACTATGTATAATTATTTCATCAAAATATATTTAATTATTGTTATATGAGGGGCTTTCTCAGCAAATATTTGTATGCGATTAAATGTGATTAATTAATCGGGACACCGTATAATTAATAATTGGATGCTTCACTGTTTGTATCACTCCACTTGTGTTCATGCCATTCTAAACTAAAAAGTGTAAGAGCAGTGCAGATGTGTAAAAAGCTAGATGTGTCCCTTTCCCGAGTCAGCTGAGGTAACATGCATAACCAGTCAGTCAGTATTTTCATTCATTGGAAAAAAAGCTGGTAAATAGCTTTAAACAACTTTAAACTAACAACTTCAGCATTAAGGCTCATCACAGCTGAGAGACACAACAGACTGATTAATTACACAAACTCAAGGCACTAACCTCTTACTGGAGTTTCCACGTTGAAGAGGGCATTCTTTTCAAAATGGCAGAGGAGATTGAAGTTTCTATATTAAATGACTCTTGCGCACCGGCTATAGGGAAATAGGGAGGAATACTTGGACGGCTATTTTTCTACAAAGAAAATAGGATGTGTTTGACAAAAATGACATTATCTTCAGAAAGCTGACTAAAGCACTATAGCATCTTCACTTGGGAGTGGCAACAGAGACAGGTGATCGCACATTCTCTCTCTCTCTCTCTCTCTCTCTCTCTCTCTCTCTCTCTCTCTCTCTCACACACACACACACACACACACACACACACACACACACACACACACACCCTTGTTTCTCCAATAACTTTTTATAACATCCTAAGCCATGAAACTAGTTCTAAAGTGACGTTATGAGAGGATTCTGATCACTCACTTAAGAAAGTAGTTCCATGCACAAATGCGTTTTTTGTGACCGTACTCAGTTTTTCCTAATTTTTTTAATTGACTTGTCCATTGAACTGTTGTGTGGAGAGCAGGGCAAGTATGTGTGTGTGTGTGTGTGTGTGTGTGTGTGTGTGTGTGTTTGGCATGCGGGGAAGCAGCACGTGAAGTTGTTTTATGCTATGTCTAAGAAATAACTGTTGGGACCTAGGTAGCTCAGCAAGTAAAGATGCTGACTACCACCCCTGGAGTCATGAGTTTGAATCCAGGGGTGCTGAGTGACTCCAGCCAGGTCTCCGAAGCAACCAAAGTGGCCCAGTTGCAAGGGAGGGTAGATTCACATGGGGTAACCTCCTCGTGGTCGCTATAATGTGGTTCGCTCGCGTTGGGGCACACGGCGAGTTGTGAGTGGATGCTGCGGAGAATAGTGGGAAGCCTCCACACATGCTAGGTCTCTGTGGTAAAGTGCTAAACATACTACGTGATAAAATGTGTGGATTGCCGGTCTCAGATGTGGAGGCAACAGAGATTCATCCTCCGCCACCCAGGCGAGTCACTATGCCACCACAAGTACTTTGGGAATTGGGCATTTCAAATTGGGGAGAAAATAATGAGGGGGGGGGGGGGGGGGATAAATGTCTACATGTTTGTCAAGCCGGTCCCAGCTTCCATCTTTTCCATCCTGGAATTGCTACACCAGTGCCGAAACCCGGGAAGGAGGAAACTCCTCCTCATTACATGTTATATGTAAGCAATATCACACT